>JAOXYA010035638.1:0-12796 GCA_028565675.1 Sorex palustris
GGAAGGGAAGGGAAGGGAAGGGAAGGGAAGGGAAGGGAAGGGAAGGGAAGGGAAGGGAAGGGAAGGGAAGGGAAGGGTTGAGATACACCCGACTGAATGCAGGAGGTCTAACCAGATCCTTGGGACAAAATGCAATGGTCAGAGCATGATGTGCCAAGCCCTGTCACCTCCTTCCCTTCCCTTTCTCCAGAAAACAGATTGTTCCAGAAGGGCCTCCAAACACCCCCGGCTTTTCACCCCACACTCCCTCCTACTCCTTTCCTTCCTGCTGTGCTTCAAGCCTGCACAGCACCATTAGTGCCGGAGAGTGCTTAAGGCCAAGTCCATGCCAAGGGAGGGTGAGAAACCCTCTGGGCATCCATTCCCTCATGGCACCGGAGGGCGTAGGCCATGTGGTAATTTCCACTTCTTGCAGTCTTTCCCCCAAGACTCAACCTGCATGCAAGACCGAACCTATATATTAAAAGGTGCCCCGTCACCATGGAATACTACGCAGCTGTTAGAAAAGATGAAGTCATGAAATCTGCATAGAAGTGGATCGATATGGAGAGTATCATGTTAACTGAAATGAGTTAGAAAGAGAGGGGCAGACACAGAAGGACTGCACTCATTTGTGGATTCGAAAGTAACGTAATGGGAGACTAACACCCAAGGATAGTAGAGATAAGGACCAGGAGGATTCCTCCACGGCTTGGAAGCCAGCCTCACATGCTGGGGGGAAAGGCAGCTGAGATACGGAAGGTACCACTAAGTGAAGGATGCTTGGAGGGCTCGCTCGGGATGGGAGATGCGTGCTGGAAGTAGACTTTAGACCAAACACGATGGCCACGTCATACCTGTATTGCAAACCATAACACCCATAACTGGAGTGATAGCACAGTAGTAGGGTGTTTGCCTTGCATGCAGCCAACATGGCTGACCCGGGTTCGATTCCTCCGCCCCTCTCGGAGAGCCCGGCAAGCTACTGAGAGTATCTCGCCCGCACGGCAGAGCCTGGCAAGCTCCCTGTGATGTATTCGATATGCCAAGCACAGTAACAACAAGTCTCACGATGGAGACGTTACTGGGCCCGCTCGAGCAAGAGCAACTTGATGAACAATGGGAGGACAGTGCTTCATTAAACACCAGAGAGGTGGCTTCCCACCTGACCCCAGGGGGGTGTTACATGTCCATCAGGTGAGCAGGTGGGTTCTGATCTATCCAAAGGAATGAAAGGGCAGGAAAACCATCTGGTCCAGGAGCGCACCCCCAGAAAAGCTGCCTCAGCTCTGCCCTCTTGACCTGAGCCCCTTGAGGGGCCATGAAGGCTCGCGACTCCCCGGTGGGGCAGTCAGGGCCGTTTCCGCTCTCAGGCCGGTGCATGAGGAAATAACAGTGGTGGACGGGATGGTGCCTGCACTTCCAAACAGCAGGTCTTGCTTTCATTTTGTCTTGGGGTCACACCTGGTGGTGCGCAGGGCTTACTCCTGGCTCTGAGCTCAGGGATCACCCCTGGAAGGCTCAGGAGACCACCTGGGATGGTGGGGGTTTAACTCAGGTGGACCACGTGCAAGGCAAATGCCCTAGCTGCTGTATCATCTCTCTGGCCCTTGCTCTTAAACATGATGCAGTATGGCTGTGCATCACAACAGTCTCTGTCCAGGATTTGATGTGGGGGGGGGCACAAAGGGAGAAAAAACAACCAACCAACACTCCAGGGCTGGAGAGGGGTAAGGCATTTGCCTTGCACATGGTCAACTGGGGTTCAATCCCTGACACAGCATACAGTCCCCTGAGCACCACTGGGCAGGATTCCTGAACACCATTGGGTATAGCCCAAGATGAAAAGAAGGAAGGAAGAAGAGAAGGCTGGAAAGAAGGGCAGGAAAGAAAAAACAGCATAGTGGGTAGGGCGTTTGTCTTGCATGCAGCCGACCTGGGTTCGATTCCCAGCATCCCATACGGTCCCCTAAGCACCACCAGGAGTAGTAATTCCTGAGTGCAGAGCCAGGAGTAAACCCCGTACATTGCAAGGTGTGACCCAAAAAGCCATAAGACAGTGTTTGGGGGTTTCCTGAGGGGAGGGGGCCATGCAGACCATGGGTGGTGATAGGCTGTTCCTTTCTCCCCTTCATGGCCTTCGGCAGTGTCCTCAAGAGTGCCCCTTTGGGGATGAAGATTAGGAACCACCCTGGGGAACAGTCATCCAGCTGGCTCGGCAGGGGCCTCTGGGCCTCCCAGGAGTGGTGGCGGCAGGTGGGGGGTGGGGGTGGGGCAGTCCCGGCAACTTCCCTGGCTGGGCAGCTCAGCTCTCAGGCCACAAAGTCGGAACGTGTCACAGAGAACACTGCAGCTGACAGCGAGGGGCCTCCCGGGGCTGTACCCAGGCGGCGCAGGGGGCTGCCTCTTCCCCGGCTGTGGCGACTTGAACCTAGGGTCTGGTAACTTGACGTGGTGGCTGTCCTGAGCTCCACTTATCAGCTCCACTTATCTGGGATTCAGATCATTTCCGTGATTATCTGAACACAGGGCTGAAGGGGCTGAAGGCGGCCTGTGACGCACACGGCTGGCATCTGCTGCCACGTCTGGCCGGGGCTCCTCGGAGAGGGTGGGGGCCATCAGTTTGCTAAATGCTCGCGCCCAGCCCACAGATCTCTGTGCGTGGAAATCAGAGACAGCAGCAGGGCTGAAAGCACGGGAGGCCCTGGGTCCTTCGTCCCACCCTCTGAGGCCAAGAAGGGGGAGGAGGAAGGCAGGCCACCTTGGCCTCTGCTCCTCCTCGAAGGCTGCTGTGCAGAGGCAGCAAAAGGGCTCCAGAAACATCTGTGGGTTGCTCTGAGACATCCTCGAGCCGCCAGGGCCATGGCTGGCAGTGCTGGGGATCAAATCCGGGGCCGTGCACGTGCTGGGATGTGGGATGTATGCCCCCCCCCAGGTCACTCCCCCAATCCCAACATGCCCTTAACCCTGGGCGAGCTACTCAGCTGGGGAAGGAACAATGACCTCTGCACAGGACTTAGGGTCAAATGAGTCCCTCATCCAAGGGGCACTTGATAAATGCGGCTACTCTCTGACTGCCAAAGCGACGGTCTGTCCTCTATTCGAATTTCTGACGATTTAAAAACTGTGATTACCAGTTATTTTTATTGCATTCCTGATACTTTTTCTATTTTCCTTTTTTTTTTTCTTTTTGAGTCACACCCAGTGATGCACAGAGGTTACTCCTGGCTCATGCACTCAGGAGTTACTCCTGGCAGTGCTTGAGGGACCAATATGGGATGCTGGGAATCGAACCCAGGTCAGCCGTGTGCAAGGCAAACGCCCTCCCTGCTGTGCTATTGCTCTAGCCCCTTGTTTTCTATTTTCAAATGTTCTGCTTGAGCCAAGTGCTACTCTCACACTGAAGTAAAATCATGTCAGAATGGTTTCAATTCCTCAGGAGACCCTCTGCCGCAGGTGGGACCCCAGGACAGGCAGAATAACTGCTAGGAAAGGTTGAGTCTGGACTTGCCCAAGACCATCCCGGCATACGTCTCCTGATCAGTGCCCGTTATGTCAGAGAGTAACAGAGGCCCAATCACCCCCGTGAGTCAGGGCTGAAGATGAGACTTTTCCTGTCTAGACACTGGAATGCCTGCAATTAAAATGGAGGCTCAGGAGGCAGAGAGAGTCGGGAGAGCACCCTAGCCCACCCTAAGCACCCTGTTATGACCTGGCTTCGCTCTGCAGGGCTAGAAGTGGCTCCAAGGATGCCACCTGGCCGCTGTGAGTGAGGGTGACCCTTTCTGACACGGAGTGTGAGTCTCCAAGAGAGGCCAGGAGGAGCTGTTATCCGGAAGACTTTCTGGTTGCTTCTGACCCCAGGACCCCCAAAGTAAGAATTAACAGGAGCTTGGCTCGCAGAAGCACCTGGCCAGCTCAACACAAGTGCTACTCCCAGACCAGACACAATTTTTTTTTTAAATAAACAGATTTTATTTGGAGGGTTTTTAAGGTGTGGAGGAGGAGAGAGAGTGTGAGAGAGAGAGAGAGTAATGTACTCAAGTGAGAACATGGGCTTCTCCAGGGGTGGAGAGAGCCCCTACACACATCCTAGCAATAGACATGAAAGCATGAAAGCACATATCTCAAGAGGGGAGTTGCGGGCAACACTTGTGCTTGTGCACCACATGTGCTCGGCCACATGAGCACAAGCAGCACAGGGGCCGGGGTGATAGTCCAACGGGGAGGGTGTTTGCCTTGCATGTAACCAACCTTGGTTGGATCCTGGCATCTTATGTGGTCTCCCCAAGCACTGCCAGGAGTAATTCCTGAGTGCAGAGCCAGGAGGAACACCTGAGTATCGTCGGGTGTGGCCAAAAAGAGCCCCCCCAAAAAAAAAACTCTAAAGGAAGAAGTTGCAATGTCCAGCTCCCAGCAGCCAAACCATTTGCATGGCTGCGTGAGCTGGGTGCTTCTATCCGGGACACTTGCTGAGCCCGCCAGGCCTGAAGGAAGGCTGCGTCAGAGGTGAGCGGCAGGGGTGGGTGGGGCTGCACCTGCTCGGCCCTCCACTGCCCCCTGCTCAGTGCCAAGTTTCGCCGTGTGCCAGCTGCAGGGACGGCAGCTGCTCCCCCTTCACACCATCTCCCAGTGCTAAGCACAGTGTGTGGCATACAGCAGAGGTCAAATATTTTTTTTTTCTTTTTGGGTCACACCCTGCAATCGCAGGGCAGAGTCTTGCAAACTCCACGTGGCGTATTCGATATGCCAAAACCCAGTAACGATGATGGGTCTCATTCCCCTGACCCTGAAAGAGCCTCGAATGTGGCACTTTCTAAAATTTCAGGGTTAGGACGAAGGAGACGTTACTGGTGCCTGCTCGAGGAAATCGAGGAACAACAGGAGGACAGTGATGCAGTGAAATCCTACAATACTCAGAGGAGAAAAGTGCCAGCCATGGAGACAAGCTGGGATTGATGGGAGGAATCCTGGGGACATTAGAGCTGGGAAATGGATACCGGTGGAGGGATGGGTGTTGGGGCACTGTATGACTGAAATCTAATCATGAATGAAAGGATTTGGAGAAGTCACTGCTGGTCAGAATTATGAACAGTTTTGTAAGGGTCTACCTCACAGTGATTCATAAAAAAAATCTTAATAAAAATGAAAAAATATATCTCATAATTCCTGTATCACCATAAGGCTTTTTTTTTCTTTTTGGGTCACACCCAGCAATGCTCAGTGGTTACTTCCGGCTCTGCACTCAGGAATTACTCCAGGCAGTGCTTGGGGGACCATATGGGATGCTGGGAATCAAACCTGGGTTGGCTGCATGCAAGGCAAATGCCCTACCTGCTATACTATCACTCCATAAGGCTTATATTTAAGGCATACTGCATAGCACACATACTATTGGTTTTCTTCTGCCTTTCTGGAGTTTTTTCCCTCACTTTCTCCTTCATCAAACTGGTCCAGGCTCCAGCCTAAGCAGCACTCAGTGATCCCTGAACAGCAACCACCAGACAAGAACAAAATTCCACGTTACCTTTAAAAACTTAAGAAAGGATGGAGCTGGAGAGATAGGACAGTGGGAGGAGCACTCACTTTGCTTGCAGACAACCCCAGGCTCAATCCATGGCCCTCCAAGCCCTGCAAGGAACCATCCCTGAGCGTGGAGCCCCGAGCACCACTGTGTGGGACTCCAAACAAAACAAATTAAAACAAAACAAAACAAGAAGCTGAACCAAGAAAGAGCTTACAGCAAAGCTGGAGCCTGAATGCAGACAGCAGCAGTAGTTATACTAACCAAAAGGCAGATACAACCCAAGTGTCCATCAACTGATGAGTGCGTGAACAGACCAGGGTAGAGCCGTACGATGGAATATAATTCAGCCAGAAGGGGTACTGATCCCTACTGTGCCACTGATGGAACCTGAAAACATTGCATGAAAGAAGCCAAAGATACAAAAGGCCACATTCTCTAGGATTCCTGCTGCATAAAACATCCAAAGTAGGTAAAATGTGCATCGGCCAACAAACAAATCAGCTGTTTCTGGGAGCTGGGGTGAGAAGGAATGGAAAGGAACTCCTTAACGGCCTGAGGATCTTGTGGGGTGATGAAAACGTTCTGAGGTTACAGAGAGGTGGCTGCAGAATAGTGTGGCCTTACCAACTAGTCGCTGGCACCAGTCTGGGCATGGAGAAAGGGACCCGTGAGTCACGCAGTCACCCAGGTGACAGTGATTACGACACACTGTGAAGCCAACTCACCTGGAGGTTCGTGGGGTTTCCATCTTGTGGAATTATCCCTCTAATTAGAAACTAACCCAACAACAAGAGGACAGTCACAGGGCAGGTGCTGGGTCAGATGAAAGATCAAAGAGGGGGGTGGCGCAAGCTGATTTAGGTCTAGACTGTATTTATATATGTGTACCAGGAATTTATCCCATGCAAAGCAGGAAGCGGAAACAATTTACTTACAGTTCTCTTATGACCACATCGGGTGGTTTCTCTACTTGTCTATCATAGAACAACGTCTAAGCTCTTGCTTTTTTTTTGTTTTTTTTTGGGGGGGGGGCTACACCTGGTGATGCTAGGGGTTACTTCTGGCTCTGCACTGAAGAACCACTCATATCAGGAAACCATATGGGATGCCGGGGATGGGATGCCGGGGATTGAACCTGGCTACGTGCTCTGGCCCTAGCTCCTGCTTTTTCTACCTCTCCTCTGAGAGCCTGCGGTCACGGGCTACTGACTGGCCTGTTTTGTTGTTGTTGTTGTTGTTTGTTTGCTTTTTGGGTCTCACCTGCGATGCACAGGGGTGACTCCTGGCTCTGCACTCAGGAATTATTCCTGGTGGTGCTCAGGGGACCCTATGGGGTGCTGGGAATCGAACCCGGGTAGGCCATGTGCAAGGCAAACGCCCTACCCGCTGTGCTATAACTCCAGCCCCATTGACTGGCCTGTTTTACAGGGGCAGAAGAGGCTGTGTGTCAGTGAGCAAGTTCAGTCCATGCAAAAGCCCTTAGGTGGAAGTCATTCCTGACAGACAGGCAGGGGCAAGAATGAGTTCAGTTCTTCCAATCTGGGTATTTATTTGGTATCTGGAATTAGCAGAACTCAGAACTTCCCGAGGCAAGGTGACCCTCGGTGGCTGAAGTTGGCCTGGGGAGAGGGGAGGCCGGAGTGAATAGGATTTCAGGCTGTCATGGAAACTTTTCTTTTCTCGGGCCTCTGAGCATATGGCAGGTGTCCTGAAAAAATCCCTTCCTGTTGCCTGAGGCAGGCTGCAGCCCTCTGATGGGGGCGGGGGTGGGGGGCGTCTGCCTCCATCTGAAAGGCCCTCTCCCTCCACAGCACAAAGGCACCTCCAGTGTGCTTCCCGTCCCAGCTCCCCAGACAGACGCTGGGGGACAGCCGCATGGCCGCGTGGAAATCTAAGCCCCCTGGGCTCAGCGGGCCGTGATACAGCCCATAGATCACAGACAGCAGCAGGCCAAAGGCCGCGCCGCAGCCTGAAATGTGATGCTCTTTCTGCCCCTCTGCCGGGGATGTCTAGAGAGCTCCCGTCCCTGCCCAGGGTGAGGACTGGGTAGGAAAAAGCTGGTCAGATTCCCAGCAAGATTAGCCCTCTGGACAGACAGGCAGCTCGGCTGGGCCACCGTATGGACAATCACGAGGCAGTCAAGGGGAGCAGACACTTGAGCAAGAAGATGCCAAGTGGAAACCCCCTAAAGCCATGATTTACAACTGCGTGATCATTCGGGAGAAACATACCGAACCTCTTCACAGTATCGGTGAGGCTCAGGGTGGTGGTTGGGAGTCGGGGGTTTCATACATCATAAAATGGAACAGCAGAGAAATTCAAAGCTGATGGAATTTTAAAGATAAAACGCTGTCGGGCTGGAGCTATAGTACAGAAGGTCAGGCGTTTGCCTTGTACACAGCCAACGTGGGTTCGAACCCCAGCATTCCATATGGTCCCCTTCGCACCACCAGTAGTAATTCCTGAGTGCAAAGCCAGGAGTAACCCCTGTGCATTGCTGGGAGTGAACCCCCCTCAAAAAAAATTTAAAAAAGATAAAACGTTGTCAAGGAAACCTCTTGATGGCAGCTGGCCACCTTGGGGCATGTCCTCCAATGAGGGGAACCGTTCCATAACACCAAGTCCAGCTCTGAAGAAACCCTGATGACACCCTTGGTTTTGGAGTCATGAGCATCCCAGCTTGGGGTGTATAAGTTCTCCACTCTGTGGGACTCTCTTTCTCTCCTTTTTTTTTTTTTTTGCTTTTTGGGTCACATCCGGAAATGCGCAGGGGTTACTCCTGACTCATGCACTCAGGAATTACTCCTGGTGGTGCTCGGAGGACCATATGGGATGCTGGGAATCGAACCCAGGTTGGCTATGTTGGCTGCGTGCAAGGCAAACGCCCTACCCGCTGTGCTATCGCTCCAGCCTCTCTCTTCCTCTCCTTTCATATTTCCTAAATAAAACTAATTAATAACAACAACAACAACCAAAGCTGGAGGTAGCACAGGATTAAGACTCTTGCCTTGCACTCGGCCTGCCTGGTTCAATCCACACACTGCGTTGGTCCCCTAAGCACCACTAGGAATGAACCCTGAGCACAGGGTCAGGAGTATGTCCTGAGTACTCAGGGGTATGACTCCAAAACTTAAAAAAATAAACAAAGGAACCCCCAGGTCATTCATTTATTTATTCCACACATACTTCTGGAGGTCACGCACTGCCCCTGGGGAGGGTGATGTTAATTTTAAGAACAGTGATACTACACACCAGGGAGGCAATACTTGCACAGAGTGGTGGAGAGGCTTTCTCAGAAGCGACTCCACGTGACTATTAAACAGGACCAAAGTGGCTGGCAGGGCAAGAAAAGCACAGGGACGTTCGCTCGGAGAAAACTATGGGCAAAGTGCCCGGAGAGGTGGGGCTGGAGCTCAGGGAGTGTGTGAGGTGTGAGCCAGCTCGAAGAAGGGCCTTGGAGGCTTTCTGTACCCTAACACTGTAGGGAAACAGGTGCCCTTCTGAGGTGGCAGCATGGCAGATGATGTGAGCTGCAGTGTATTCAAGCAGTAATCACCTCCCCCACCTTTTTTTTTTCTTTTTTTTGGGGGGTCACACCCAGTGATGCTCAGAGGTTACTCCTGGCTCTGCACTCAGGAATTACTCCTGGCGGTGCTTGGGGGACCATCCTGGATGCCAGGGATTGAACCTGGGTTGGCCACGTGTAAGGCAAACACCCGACCCACTGTACTATCGCTCTAGCCCCATCATTTCCCTTTCTTTGATTGTTGTTTGGAGGCCACTCTGGGCAGCGTTCAGGGTTCTGTGTCCCTGGTTCTGTGCCCAGGAGTCAGTCACTTCCAGCAGAGCCTGGGGGACAATGCCGTGCCAGGGATCGAACCCACACCTTCTGCATGCAAAGCCTGCGCTCCGCGCATTGCCTGATCTCCCCCAGTAATCACTTCTCGCCAGTTACCATTTCGAAGGCGGGCACAGACAGATGGTCAACGCTTGCCTGGTTTTTAACGAGGCCTCTGAGGAAGATGCAACCTCCCACAGGACTGTGTCCAGCTCTGGCAACCCCGGACGTGTCTTGCTTGGGTCCAAATCAAGCAGCGGCATTTCTCTGCACCTTTAAGAACGGCATTAGCCATCCCCAGCGCACTCTGAGGTCCCACACCAGGAAGCAGGTGACGTGGACAAAAAGAATAGAATCTGGCAGGTGCAGTTCTGGCTTAAATCCTGCCTGCTCTGCAGTGGCTGGGGGCTCCACACATTTTCATAACCTCTGTGCCTTCTTATAATGGGGAATTCAAAGTCTCTCCCTCTCAGCGTCACGGGGCTAAAATTCCTATGACTCAGCCTGGCACATCAGAAATGAAGAGACTGTTGAGTATTACGACCCGCAAAGGAGAAACTTTGACCATGTGCAAACCCTGCATAAATATAAAAGAAAGCCAAGACTCCCCAGGGGAGCAAGGGCAGAGGGGAAGCCGAGCCAGCACCTACTTGCAAGCAGGAGGCAGGAGACAGCCACCGTGTACAGCTGCTTGGAGGTGGTGATGCTGTAGCGGTCCAGGAAGTGGTCCAGCAGGTAGACGGCCAGATGCCGGGCCGTGGGACAAAGCTGACAGTGGCTGCTCAGCAGGCTCAGGATGTCCACAAGGAACCGGCGGCTCTTGAGGAGCGGGGAGTGGGCGCGGAAGGTGGGCAACTTTAGTTCCTACAAGAGGAAGCGACAAGGGGGTCACGAGCTGCCTCCTCGGGGCTTCGGTGTTCTGAGAGGGTGAAATGGGAAGTTGGGACACACACAGGCTTCCCTCCGACAATGTCACCTTCAAGAAACTGGGCAGTCTCGCTGGCCCTTGCAGGCCCCAGAATGGCAGGGTCCTACATGAGACATGGGCAGGTAAAAAAGGGACCAGGGATCAAAACTCAGGGCTCTGAGGGCTGGAGCGATAGGACAGCGGGTAGGGCATTTGCCTTGCATGCGGCCGACCTGGGTTCGATCCCCAGCATCCCATATGGTCCCCCGAGTACCGCCAAGAGTAATTCCTGAGTGCAGAGTCAGAAGTAACCCCTGTGCATAGCTGGGTATGATTCCCCTCAAACACAAACAAACAAACAAAAAACAACAACAACAAAAAACTCAGGGTCCTGCATGCAAAGCATTAGCTCCATGAGTATCAAATTTTCTAAAGGAAGATTTGGGATTGTTTTCCTTCTGTTATGCCAGGAATTGAACCCAGGGCCCCATGCATGCAAGGGTAAGAGTTAATTGCTAAACCACTTCCCCAGCGCTCCAAATGCCTAAATTCTATGAACAGCCTGTGGCACCCTACTGCTTGGTCCTCTCTCAAGAAATTCTCAAGATGCTAGCTTCCTCCTTCAAGGCCAGCAGGACAGCGAGTCTGGCTCCGCAGAGAAAGAGGATATGCCACAAGTGGGATCACGACAGAAATGTCACACTGCCTTTGCCATGCGCTACTGGGGAAAACAGAAGACTTCATTTATTTATTTTTGTTGTTTTTGGGCCACACCTGACAATGATCAGGGGTTCCTCCTGGGCTCTACACTCAGGAACTACTCCTGGTGGGCCTTAGGGAGACTGGGGATGGAACCAGGTTGGTTACGTGGAAAGAAAGTGCCCTGCCCACTGTACTACGTCTCCAGCCCCTTACTCCTTTTTTGTTTTGTTTTGTTTTGTTTTGGGGGCCACATCCGGTGGTGCTCTATACTCAGGAACTACTCCTGGGGGACTTGGTGGACCTTAAGGGATGCCAGAGATCAAACCTGGGTCAGTCTCATGGAAGGCAGGCACCCTTGCCTCTGTACTATCGCTCTAGCCCAGAGAACAGAAGATTTTTAAACGTATTCCTCAATCATTCATTTAGAGCGTCTGTTGTCTTCCCATCTTCACTTCTTTAAGAAAAAAAAGCGCAATTTCTGCCTGCATTCCATATCTTGTTTGGTATCTGGTGAACTTAACTATGGAAGTTCAAGGAGCTCATGGCCACACCGGGTGCACGAGCTCCATGAAGACAGGACCTGGGTCTGCTTTTGCTCGTTGTACTGTCTGCCCCCGCCAACCTAGTCTGTCTAGAATGTCAGGAGTCCAGCCACTGACTGTGGAAGTGATGAGGAAGGGTGCAGAGGACTGAAGTGCAGTATCAGTGTACTGCATTCCCAGGTCCTGCCTACAGGGGTGGATGGGGCACTCTGGGTAAAGAAGCAAGTCAGTGGGGACTGTGAGGTCTGAGTTTGGAAGGAGATCTAGAACTTGAGCAGATGCAGATGCCGGAAGGAAAGAATGTTCAGCCCCCCAAACCAGCACCTCCAAAGCCACACAGAGCACCCCATCTGAGGACTCTGGAGCACCTGAACTACAGACCGGTCAGGTATGGACAGAGCAGGCTGGCAGAGCGGGCAAGGTCCCAGTTTAGATGCCCTGCTGAGATGTCTGCCCCGCCCTGAGGGCCCTGGGGAGCTGCCAAGGGGATCTGAGCGAGGCACCCACCTGGGCCGAGTGGCCACGCGAACACCCGAGGCTGCAGCCAGAGTGCTGGTGGCGGCAGCTTCCCCGGCAGTGGCCGCTGCCCCCTGCTTACAGAAACCAGGTTTCTCCTTTAAGTCTGTGCTCCGGCTCCGCACAAGGAACACAGGCGGATTCCTGGTGTTCCCTCAGCAGCAGCTGCCAGAAATGCACCAGGAGACCTTTGGCCTGGGTATTGCTGCCAGGTTGAAGTCCCCAACCAAACAAGTTGGGGCGGCGATGCCCTAAACTTCCCGCTGCTTGATTCAGGCCAGCTGCACTCCTGATTCACTCCTGCGCCAACTGGGGAAGGGAGCTGAGAGCTGGGCTGTCCGGGCAGAGGCAGTTGCTTTGTGCAGTCTCCCAGAGAGGCAAGGTTGCAGACGGCTGGGCAAGAGCCCATGTCGGGGGAGTGTGAGCAGGGATGGCTGCATGGAAGTCAAGTCCCAAGGCCCACGGGGCTTGGAAGCTCCAGCGGCCACTGCCTGTCCTGCTCTTCCTTCTCATTTCTGCTTCTCCCTCACATACTGGTTTCAGTCTCTTCCCTAGAAAGGCCTTGTCTGACTCCCCCAGCCCCTCATTCCAAATCCAGCCCCTGCCTGTTCTTTTTCTAGGGCTAAATATTTATTTACTGATGTGCCTCGTCCTGCTAAACTCCTAGCTTTAGAGAGCAGGGTCCATGTGCATTTTTTTTTCTTTTTTGGTCACACCCGGCGATGCTCAGGGGTTACTCCTGGCTCATGCACTCAGGAATCACTCCTGGCGGTGCTCGGGGGACC
>JAOXYA010035651.1:0-12796 GCA_028565675.1 Sorex palustris
TGGGATGCTGGGAATCGAACCTGGGTCGGCCACGTGCAAGGCAAACGCCCTACCTGCTGTGCTATTGCTCCAGCCCCATCTTTTCAAACTTTTTAAACTCTTTTGGCACCCACAGTGCTCCATGATTACTCCTGGCTCTGCACTCAGGAATCACTCCAGGTGAGCTCAAGGCACCATATGGGATGCCGGAGATCGAACTCAGATTGGCCACATGCAAAGCAAATGCCCTCCCCACTGTACTATCCCTCCGGCTCTACTTAACAATCTTTATCACAGTGATTCCATTCGATTCCAGAATTACTTCACTAATATATATATATATATATATATATATATATATTTGGGAAGCCAGGGAGAAAGTAAAGGGCTCAGTTACTTGTCTTGCACGCGGCCATCTCTGAGTGACCCCAGCACTGCATATGGTCTCCCCAGAACCTCCAGGAGTGACCCTTGAGCACAGAGCTGTGGATAACTTCTGCCTCTACCCACCCCCCCAAAAAATTAAAATATTTATTTATGTATTTATTTTTGTTTCACACCTGGCTGTGTTCAGGGGTTACTCCTGGTTCTGGACTCTTGGGGGGCTTGAGGTACCAGGGACAAAGTTCAGATTAACTGTGTGCAAGGCAAGCGCCTTCTCCACCATGCTGTCTCTTTGGTGCAAAATATTTATTTGTAGAGGAGCCATTCCAAGTGGTGTCCAGGGTTACACTGAGTGTTGGAAATTGAGCTCGGGGCCTGGCACGTGCCTGGCAGGTGTTCTCTGACTTGAGCTTTCTCCTCACTCCCTGCAGGAGCAATTTTATTACAGAATGTTGGCTAGGATTGCTCAGAGCACGTTTCTGTGAGAGCCTCTTGTGAGCTCATTTGTTTGCTTTTGTTGTTGTTTGTCTTGGTTTTGGGGACCACACCCAAGCAATGCTCAGGGTTACTCCTGGCTCTCCATACAGGAATTGCTGCTTGATGCTTGGAGAACCCTATGGGCTGCCGGGAATCGAACCCGGGTCAGCCACGTGCAAGGCAAGCGCCCTACCCGCTGTGCTATGACTCTAGCTCCTTGTTTGCGTTTTGAATCCTTCTGTGGATATCCTTCTTCACATCTCCCCTGGGGAGCCCCAGGGGCACCACTTGCTCTTCCTTCCCAGTGATGACACATGGCATATGCCAGATTGAGATGTAAAGAATCTGGCATCCTGCGGACAGTAGGTCTCAGCCAGCTTTCTCTTCCAGACGGGTGACCTGGCCAGCCACCTGGTGTTTGTCACAGCTCCTCGACTCTGGTATTACTTGAAAGTAGTCATGATGTGCCTTACTATGCCCGGAAAGGAGGGGCGGGGAAGAGAAGGGAGAGGGATTATTTGCAAAGAACTAGAGTACCTACATTTTATGATCTATTAAAATATTCTACTAACAAATAGGTATAAACTTCTACTTACTATAGGACCTTAGAGACTCAGAAGGTAAAACACTTGCCTTGCATGCAGCCAATCTGATTCAATCCCCAGCACTTAGGTCCCTAAGCATCAGCAGAGGTCATGCTTGAGCTCAGAGCCAGGAATATTCCCTGAGCACCTCCAGAGTGTGGTCTAAATCACCCTCCCCACCCCACCCCCCACGCACCCAGGTCTACTATTTAGATGAGTGTGCTTCCCAAAAGAAGATGCTGGTGTAACAGAGTCTGTCTACACCAGAGGGTACAGACACTTCCCGTTGTGATCTTAGCAAGTTGCAGGTGACGCTTTTGGTTTCAGGTTTTTGTTTTTGTTATTTTGGGGCCACACCCAGTGATGCTCAGGGCTTACTCCTGGCTTTGCATGCAGGGCTTATTCCTGCTAATGCTTTGGCCCATATGGAGTGGCAGGGGTTGAGCTCAAGTCAGCCGCTTGCAAAGCAAATGCCCTTCCTGCTGAACTCTCTCAACAGCCCTTGACAAGACATTTTTTAATGTCCTTTTCTTCCTCACATTTGATCAAATTTGTGATAGGTAGGATTTGACCCAGGGATATAATTTCTATATTTGGGAGGCTGGGGGCCCACCTGGCAGTGCTTAGGGTTTGTTCCTGGAGGGCTCAGGTCCCATATGGGATGCTAGGAATCAAACTCAGGTCAGTTGCATGCATGACAAACACCTTACCTGCTGTACTATTTTTTTAAGTTGTTCACAATAATTTATTACATTCAATATTCCAACACCAATCCCACCACCATTACACCTTTCTACCGCCATTATTTCGAATTTTGCCACCACCATCCAAGCCTACCTCAGAGGCTCAATACAAAATAGTTTATTTTGTATTTCTTGTTATGTACAATCCACTAAAAATGATCCAAAATGTTTCCTTAGAGGAAAGTGTGTGAAGATTGTTGTATCTCATCCTGGAGCCATTAAACTCTTGTGTAAGAGATTATTAACATGTTATAACAGGCTGAGCCTTTGTGTGCTAATATATATATATATTATTTTCTCATTCTCTCTTTTTTTTCTTTTTGGGTCACACCCAGCAATGCTTCAGGGTTTCTCCTGGCTTTGCACTCAGGAATTACTCCTTGGTGGTGCTTAGGGGACCATATGGGATTGGGTCGGATGCATACAAGGCAAATGCCCTACCCACTGTACTATTGTTCCGGCATATATATATATATATATATATATATTTCAGGATAAGATTGTTTGCCTTTTACTTTACACTCCATCAAATGTGGTGTGCTGCTCTTGGTACATCAGTGGTGTAGCATATGAGATGTATACATATGACATGTATACATGTCTCTGAATCGTGGCCATTAATGAGTTTATATGGCACCAGAGGCAGTTTGTGGGCATGACTGTCAGGTTCCCAGGGAGATGAGGTCACTCATTCCCAACTCCGTGAGATCTTGAAGATTTCGGTCACAAAACCCGCACACCTGAGTTTTTCACTTGCTGTACTGTTTTGCTGTGGCCCCAAAGGGCATCATTTCTTGATCCCTGGTAAACAGCCTTGTTGGGAAGGAACTTCTTATCCCAACACAGAGAGAAGGCAGGGTGGGCTCAGGCTGTAGGGGAGTGGTAGAGCACATGTCTTCTATGTGTGAGGTTCCACTGAATCCTGGGTCAGATCCCCAGCATCAAGAACCTCCCAGCCTGGGGCTGGAGCGATAGTACAGTGGGTAGGGCATTTGCCTTGCACGCGGCCGACGCAGGTTCGATTCCCAGCATCCCATATGGTCCCCCAAGAACTGCCTGGAGTAATTCCTGAGTGAATGAGTCAGAAGTAACCCCTGTGCAATGCCGGATGTGACCCAAAAAGAAAAAAAAAAAGAATGTCCCAGCCAACCATGAAAGATCCTCTCCCTTCTCCTGTGAGTGGCTTCCTCTCTGTATTTTGGTAGATCTTGAGAAGACCTTCATGCTATTGCAGAAAAGTAAAAAGGCTAGAGCTATTTTGTTCGAGGCCTGATTCCTGAATTCTCATCTTGTCACTCTTTCATTTTCCTTCAGGTAAACCCACACTCTTGTCCTGTTCATGAGTTTGTAACTGACCTGGTTTAAGTATTCCATTTAAAAAATATTACCAGAGCAATAGTACAGCAGTGAGGGTGCTTGCCTTGCACGCAGCTGACCTGGGTTCAATCACCAGCATCCCATATATGGTCCTCTGAGCACTGCCAGAAGTGGTTCCTAACACAGAGCCAGGAGTAAGCCCTGAGCACTGCTGGGTGTGGCCCAAAACCCAACAAATAAATAAAAAATATCTAATGCCTGAGCAAATTTCAGGGTGCCAGACTTGACTTAAGGGAGTTCAGTCAAGTCACTGAGTTGATGTCAGCTACTTGGAGATAACAATCAACAATGGAAACTGGCAGTAATGTGAGGGTGCTTGAGAATGTGAACAGAAAAGCAGACATGAACTTTCTGTTTGGGCATGAACTCTGGTGCTACCCTGCAGTGGTGGTTGCCCCTGGCAGGGTGCCTAACCTTTCCCAACTACAACTTCCTCATCTGTAAATGAGGCAGAAGAACAATCTTAGAGGGTTGTTCTGAGAAATGAATGAATTTCTATATGTGATGGTCTTGGAACAATGCCTGGCTCATAGAAATTGCTATGTTACTTAATATGATTATAGGTTATTTTATCTGCCCAATCATTACATCTAACAGATTAGGTTTTGTAAATTGCCCAAGATTACACAACTAAGAAATGAAACAGAAGCAAGATTCAAGTCAGCCCTAATAACAAAAGTCCGTGATATTTTCCACTGACGGATGTGCCCTGCCAGATTTGAGTTGTTCAACAGTCACTTCACGGAGAACTCCTGTGGATGGGACAGGCAGCTTAGAGGGGCTGAATGTCCTCCTGTCACCCGGGAGACCCGTATTCAATTCCTGCCTCAGCGCCAACGGCACCAAGCCCAACATGGAGCCAGAAGTAGGTCCTGAGCACTGCTGGGTGTGGCTCAAAAAACCCCAAAATTGAAAAACAAAACAAAACCAAACCAAACCCAAGGATCCCTCTCTTCCCTTTTTATTCCCGGTATCCCTTCCTGCCTCCCCTGACCCCAGTAGACATGATTCATCCATCACAGTCTGGGGAAGGCTTTAAACTCCTTCTCAGCTTCACAGCAATACAGAAACCCCCCACCCACTGATTGATTAGAGCTGGCGTGTAGGACACCACTCCAGGCTTCTGGGCTGTTCTTCCCTAAGGAGTCCTTCCCACTTGCCTTTTCTTCCCAGCAGAGCTAATCCGCTTTGCCACTGCCAGGCCTTCACAGATTCTTGCCAGATTTGGCTCCTGGCCCACATTCTTTGGCACCTAGTGAATCTTCCCATGCAGTGCCTTGGGGACTTTTTTTTTTTTTCAATTTAGGTCCAGACTAATTCCCTAAACTTTTGTTCCTAATCATAATCACGAGGAACCAAGCCTCCCTTCTTCTCCCATTCCTCCACCCCCTCACCCTCCTCTTTCTCTTTCTTCTTCTCCTCCTCTTACTCCTCCTCCTTCTCCTTCTTCTGTTTCAGGGGCCACACCCAGCTGTGCTCAGGATTTGCTCTAGGCTCGGGGATCATTCCTGGTGGAGATGGTGGGGGGAGGGGGAAAAGGGGTGTGGGGGATAGGGAGGAGGGGGGTGGGGGCCAAGAAACCTTGTGTGGTGCTGAGATTTAGGATAATGGTCAGCTGTGTGCAAGGAAAGTGCTTTAACCCTGAGCTATCTCTCTGACGGAGCCTCCTTTTTGAGCATCACTAGTTGTGAGCCAAAGAACAACACCCCCCTTAAAAAATAAATAAAAGAGACAGAGGGACAGGGAGATAGTATGAGGGATTAAGATGCCTTGTGTAAGAGCCCTGCCAGGAGTTGGTCCCTGAGTGCAGAGCCAGGAGTACGCCCTGAGCACAGTTGGGTGTGGCCCTAAAAGTCAAAAAGAAAAAGCCAAAAAGAAAAAAGGAACCGAGGTCAATATAGCCGACTCCTAGGGTGTGAAGCTGTAGGAGCCAGGGGCTGACTGGAGAACTAGAAGGGAAGTGAAGAGAATGGGCTGAGAAGCCCAGGACAGAACCTCTCTGGGTGATGCTCTTCCCGGTGGGAACATGGAGGTTTGAGCTGCTTGTGCCATCCTAGAGGGAAGGTACCAATATTCATGCCTTCCGTCTGCAAGTGTTCTTGAGGTCTGTGGAGCATCCAGGACACACACACACACACACACACACACACACACACACACACACACACCTCTAACAGGACAAAGTTTATGGTTCCCCAAAACACTTAACATACTTAACATTCAAAGAATCACAACTCACTACAGCAGATCCAGTAACAATAAGAACAGAAATATTGTGAGAATTGCCCTATGTGACACAAAGACTCAAAGCAAGAGATCAAAGAGATCAAACCTGGGGTCAGCTGTGTGAAAGGCAAGCACTCTACTCATTGTACCATCTCTCTGGCCCCCAAAGTACAATCTTTTTTTTAAAAAAAAAAAAGTTGCAATAGGAGGCCAGAGAGATAGTATAGGTAAGTAGGACACTTACCTTGCATTTGGCCAACCCGGATTTGGTGCCAGGATCCCATCTGGTCCCCTGAGCACCTCCAGGACGGATTCCTGAGCACAGAGGCAAGCATGACCCGTGAGTATCCCCAGGCAATGCATTCCCTCATTTAAAAAAAAGGGGTGCACTAGGTCTGAGTGTGTGGCTTGAGCAGTGGAACACGTGCCTTGTACATGTGAGACCCTGAGTTCCAGCCTGACATTACACGGTGTTCCCACTGTGGCCTGGTGGCTCCAACGCCATGCCAGCCCAAGAGTGTCAGGAAGTGGCCTCAAGTCCCCGAGCTCACTAGATGTGGCCCCCATTTGAAAAGAAAAGTGCAGGGCTGGAAATAGAGCCCAGAGGTTAAGGCACTCGCCGGGTATGTAAAAGTGGTTTGGATCCAGGCACCATATATGGTTTTCTGAGCACTGTCAGGCAGGACCCCTGAGCACTGCTAGGTGTGCATCCCTGGGGGAAAAAAAAACAAAAACAGAAAAGTACAGTAGGAACTAGAGAGAGAGAGTCCGGAGAGATAAGACGGGACAGGCGTCAAAGTGCGTGACTTGGCATGTGCTGACCCCAGTTCAATTCCCAGCACCACGTGGTCCCTAAGCATCCCAAGTGCAGCTGTGCAGAGCCCTGAGCATGACTTAGTGTGGCCCCCAGAGACCCCCAGCACAGCTGGGGGTGGGGGTGGGGCAGGATAATCCCCGCAGGAGTCTCAGTACTGCATCCTGAGCCTTTGCTTTATTGTGTATTTTTATTTTGTCTGGGGGCCACTCCTGGTGATGCTCAGGGCTTACTGCTGGCTTTGCCTTCAGTGATTACTCCTGGCAGAGTTCAGAGGACCACACAGAGTGCCAAGGGCCGAGCCCTGGTGGACCACTTGTAAGGCAAATGCTCTACCCCCTGTACTCTCTCTCCAGCCCCCTGGGGCCCTTGCATTCACCCACCAGCCTGATTGAGAATAGCTATGAGGTGCCCCTCAGTCCTCTGAGCACTGCTTAGGAGACCCAACCCCTCAAAAAGAAACTGCAGGGGCTGGAGCGATAGCACAGGGCATTTGCCTTGTACGCGACCAACCTGGGTTCGATTCCCAGAATCCCATATGGTCCCCCGAGCACCACCGGGAGTAATTCCTGAGTGAAGAGCCGGGAGTAACCCCTGTACATCGCTGGGTGTGACCCCCCCAAAAAAATTAAAAAAAGACACTGCAACAGAACAAAATAGTACTGGTGGAGAAGCCTTCGAACAAGTCAGTCAATGTTGCCCGTGAGCGATGATGCTCCATCAACACACCGAAGTCAGTTACTTTGGCCCTCCCTTCCTGAGCTCCCCCATGGGCCCGTGTGCAGCTGAGCAGGCCATACAGGCGTGAGGCCCTGTGTATGATCCCCGGCCCCAAAGCGCTCTAAAACCTTGAGGTTTAAGAAGCACTGACTTGGGGCCGGATTGATAGTGCAGCAGGGAGGGTGACTGTTTGCCTTGCACACAGCTGACCCAGGTTCTATCCCCAGCATCCCATATGGTCCCCCGAGCACCACCAGAAGTAATTTCTGAGTACAGAGCCAGGAGTAACCCCTGAGCATCGCCAGGTGTGATTCAACCACAGTGTCAAAAAAAAAAAGTATTGTCTTCAGAGGCTGGAGCAATAGTACTATAGGCTCTATCCTTAGTACCCCATAGGGTCCCCTGAGCCCCCTAGGGGTGATCCCTGAGCACAGAGCCAGGAGTCAGCACTGAGCATAGCTGGGTGTGTATCTCTCAACAACAAAGCAACAAAACTGTTTAAACAAATACAGAGCATCAACTTTGGGGCCAGGTGACCCCTAGTACCACTTGGTGCCCCCAAGCATCACTGGCACAGCCCAGGAGACCGCTGAGGGCTGCTGAGTGTGGCCAGGGCAATGCCCCACACCTCAGGGCCCCAGCCGCAATGCATCCCTCAGATCTTTGCATCGAACTTCAACACTTCAGGATGTGTCACCAATGGGCACCCTCCCCCCAGCCTCCCAGAGTACTGCTTGGGAAGCCCAGCCTCCAAAAGAATTGATTTTTGATTGATTTTTGAAGTTAGAGACCACAAATTTCAAATCTCTGCTCTCCCATTTACTAGCTGCCAGGAACGGGCCCCAGTAAACAGACGTGAAGCAGGAGAGCCGTGAGAATTAAGAGAAGAGACAGAGGGGCCAGACCGATAGCACAGTGGGTAGGGCGTTTGCCTTGCATGCAACTAACCTGGGTTCAATCCCTAGCATCCCATATGGTCCTCAAGCACCGCCAGGAGTGATTCCTGAGTGCAGAGCCAGGAGTAACCCCTGAGTATTGCTGAGGGTGACCCAAAAAGCCAAATATAACTTAAAAATGTTTTTTGAAAGAAAAGAGACAGAAACAAGAGAGAAAAATCATTGGGTCAGGGAGCTAAAAGCCCGATCAACCAAGAGCCCCAACTCTCCTCCATGTACAGAATTTATTGCTTAGAACCAGTCATCATCATGATGTCGGTGGACCCTACGGGTAGCTCACGTGAGTCGGGAAGAAAGACTGTCACCCTTTTCTAATCCGCCTCTGCCACCCGGGACCCAGGCTTCCTGGGTCTTGCCTAGCAGAAAAGAATTTCAGGAGTAGACAAGCAATGAAGTAAAACAGATTTTATTTGGAGCATTTGAAGGAAAGGAGAGAAAGAAAGTGAGAGAGTGGAGAGTAACGTGCTCAAGAGAGAACCCGGGCTTCTCCAAGGGCAGACAGAGCGCCTAAACACATCCAAGCATTAGACTTGAAAGTACACATCTCGAGAGGGGAGATGCAGGCGACAGATGTGCTCAGCCACATCAGCGCAAGCAGCACTTAGGCTCAGGCAGCATACGCGGGCCCTTTCTTTCTTCAAGGTGGCCTTTATAGGGTTTCTCCAACCCACCCCCATGTGGGGCTTCTAAGTAGGTAAAAGTCCATTGCTAAGGAGGTTACCAGGGGGCTTGGGAGTGATGATGGTCTTCTTTGAAATTCCTTTCCTGGCCTTTTGTTTCTGCTGGAGCTTTTGCAGGAGGGGGTGGTCCAGCCTCCTCAGGGTCCTTTGCTGGTGGTAGGTGAGGATCTTATCAGGCCTTAGTTCCTGTTTTCTGCAAGGTTGGCCTTTGCAACTTCAAAGCTATTACTTCCCAGGACATTTACTGCCATCGCCTGGGGAATGGGGCCTTCCCTCTCTGCCTCCCTGCCTACTTCAATCAGAAGGAGAGCAACAGCCTTCCTTGGTCAAGTGCCTGACCATCTTTATCTATCCAGGCTATACAGCTACACATCCAGGGCCTTAGTTTTTCTGGACAAACTTCTTTGTCATGAGCGTTCTCAGGGGAGATGCCTTTGGGTAAGGAAATAGAAGGGGCAGTGATAGGACCTGGATAGTCAGGATTCGCCTCCACACCAGCACCCTGGGTTGAAAGTTGCAAACTCTGTGCAAACTGTGTAAACAGCCCATTCTATCCTTCTCCTTTATCTGCCCATCTGTGAGTTCACAAAGTAAAATGAGGGGGGCTGCAGCAAAGACACCTCCCCGCCTCCTCAGGCCTCCCCAGCAGAGAGACAGAGAGATGGGGAGACAGAGGGAGAGGGGAGGGGGGGAGGGGTGGAGCATAGTCTGATGGTGAAAATGGCCCTTTAATGCAGAGCTGTCAGCATACTTTACTTATAGAACATCTGAGGGGGCTTGAGGTAAGGACATAGGTGTGATCAATCATTTACATAGATAATAAACACTTGGTGGAGGAAATTCTCTTGGGGAGATTAACTCAAGGAGACAATCTGTCTCCCAGGGACATCTACATTGCTTTTATCATTTCCTATATTGCTTTTGTCAAACTTTTTGATTTTTGATTCCTTCACCCCTCTCAGAGAGCCTGGCAAGTTACAGAGAGTCTCCTGCCCGCATGGCAAAGCCTGGCAAGCTCCCTGTGACATATTCGATATGCCAAAAACAGTAACAACAAGTCCCACAATGGAGACGTTACTGATGCCCGCTCGAACAAATCGATGAATGGGAGGACAGTGCTACAGTGCTAGTTGAATAAGTTATCAATACTTGCAGTTGTTTGGAGAAACACAGTAAGAGACAAAGATTCCAACGCTTACTTAGTTCTCTGGGCTCTGAGAGCAAGCAAGGCTTTTACCGTAAATCCCAGACTAAGTCTCCTCAGGCCAGTTCAGCTTGTCCTTCCCCATGGGGGTCCTGCCTCTTAAGTCATAACAGCTTGCATCAAGACCATGCATTTATGCTTTCTAGACTGTTCCATTTTGATGCCGGAGTAGCCTCACTACTCGCTCCGGGTCCATACCAGTCCCATGGCAGGACCTCCCTTTTGGGGTGTTAGGAACTACAGCAACTGAAGCTTGAGTAAGTAATTATGACCAATGTCCAGAAGTAGATATATTTCAGAGTTGATCAACTCCCAAATATTGAGAGCACAGCATTAACGGTCTTTCTGTATTTAACCAAAGAACACTGTTCTGCAGTAAAATATAAAAAGGCTATAGGAAAAATAGAAAAGTACAAATACACAGCATTTCAAATACACATCATTACAAAGTCCAGAACTACCAGAAATCTTTGGCTTATAAGTAATCAAGACTGACTTGGGGAACTGAGACAATTAGAGGTAAAACACAAAGGAAAAGTTAAATATAAACTTTTAACAAAATGCTAGCAAGAGCATGGTAAGCTTCTCGGGAGGAGGAAAATGGGAAATTCACTGGTGAAGCCTAAAACACTTAGGGTTAATATCCAACAAGCTTTGAAGGAACCATACAGAATTTAATGGACAGGCAACAGTTTAGATGATTAACAAGATAAAAATCCATTAAATTTTGCAAGAAGCAGTAAAGAGCTCTTTTAAAGCACAGGAGACAAACTTCCCAACATGTGGCACTGAGTATGGTACTCAAAAATGGTGTATGATTGTCTTCTACTAGGCTAAAAAAGGTTAAAAACATAGCAATCATCACATATGAACTTTATTTTCTGATAATTCTATTTTTTATTTATTATTTTATTGGAGCAAGTAATGTGAAGTAAATTTTTTATGTACCTGCAAAAGGGGCAGGTATAAAGGAGGGATAAAAGGGAACCTAGGGACATTGCTGGGGAGAAAGGGACATTGGTGGTGGGACTAGTGTGAACAGTGTATGTTTCAAACGCTATGGACAACTTTAAAATGAGCTGAACTTACTCTCAAAAAACAAAACATTTTTAATTATACAAAAAAATTACAAGTTACTGCTTACCTTATTAGTTCCACATATTTGATTTTCTCTCAGGACCTCCATGCAAGTCCTCAGTGTCATCAATGACTGATTAATGTTACCTGGCAGAAAAATAAAGGAGACAGCATTTTAACCTCTGTACTATCTATTTCATCAAAAGAAACCACACATTTTTGCAAGGCCAGAGCCCAATCCACCTAAAATTTGATTTTTTAAATGTGATTTTTGGAGGGGTTCAGAGAGACAGTACAGTGGGTAGGGTGCTAGCCTGGCATGCAGCTGACAGGGCTTCAATTCCCAGCACTACCTATGGTCCCGGGCCTTGCCATGAGTTATCCCTAACTGTAGAACAAAGAGAAAGCCCTGAGTACTGCTGGGTATAGTCCAAAAGACAAACAGAAATTTAAAATAAAAAAAAATAATAAATTTAATAACAATAAAAATTTTAATTTTTTATAGTTTATTGCTGATCAAGATATTTATGTCTACACTACTTGACATTTTTTATTAGTCCTGGCAGACATTTATGTAAGAACTTAATTTAAAAAAAAATAAAAAGTCCTACTCACTGAACCATCTCTCTGGTCACATAAATAACTTTTTCTCCCACATTACTTTAACCATTTCTCTATTGGCAAAACCTGAGTCTATAATCCTCAACTCAAATCTCTCTTCTTCCAAATCTATGTCCCTCTGCATCCAATTAATAATTAAAATTATTATTATAAAACTTTGGTCCAGAAAATTAAACAAGACAGCATCTTTATTACTAATTTCAAATGAAAACTTTGAAAACACTCCCCAGATTAGATTTTTTATCCATCTCCCCCCATATTAGTCTTCTTCCTCCTTAGCATCCTCAGATCAGAGTTCTGTGGACTGTAGCCTCCTTCTGTTTCCATTAGGAATTGTTTAATCTCGTTACTTTCAATTACTAGGGTATTGCTACTTGGATAAAAGAAATTCAGCACAAACTCTATGAATTGCCTGTTCCCCCCACCCCACACACACACCTTAAAATGCCCTCTTCCTTATCAAGGTCTTGATCTGTCCTTTTCCTTATTTTCAACAGCCAGGTGGCACTGTTTCCTAACTAGTGCTCTGTGAAGCTTGACTTCTGCCTCCAGGACATAAAACCACTTATCTCAATTAACTGCTTTCCATATCCTAGACTTGCCCCAGGTATTCTAATTCTCTATACTGGAGAGAAGGTCTGGGTAAACTGCTAAACCTGCATTGACTCTGAGGGCAAGCTGATGTCTTCATTTAAGTGTCATCCCCATGAATTCTTCCACAAAGCCCTCTTCATGTACACACCCTCTTCAGGTTCACCCTAGGAACCTGTGTGGCTCCCAGCCTCCTCTCCTGAAGCGGCCTGTCACCTGCCTATCTCATGTACTGTACTCTAGGGAAGAGCATCCTCCTATGTTCAATTCCACACATACACAAGGCACTCTGGGTTTTTTTTTTTTTTTTTGGTTTTTTGGGTCACACCTGGCGATGCACAGGGGTTACTCCTGGCTCTGCAC
>JAOXYA010035656.1:0-12795 GCA_028565675.1 Sorex palustris
GAGTATTTGATATGCCAGACACAGTAACAACAAAGTCTCCAATGGAGACGTTACTGGGCCCGCTCGAGCAAATCGACCATCAACGGGAGGGCCTTTACCTTTTACCTTTAGCCTGGATCAGAAAGGAGTTTGGGGACAACTCTGCAAGAGTAGAAACATCACATCTTCTGAAAACAAACAGAAGCGATTCCTTCCCATTTACATGCTTTTCACTTGATTTGACTGATTGCCACAACGGCAAGTCACTGATGAAAAGTAGAGTGTCGCCTCCCCTTCCACAGAACTGTCGGCAGTCACTGAACGCCCTGCAGAGCTCACCCGGCGGCTGCCCCTTTGTGCGGTCCTCTGTGCCCGCACGGCTGACTCTCGTGTTCCCCCCACAGTCGCTGAATGGCCGACATCCGACAACATGCACCAGCAGTGGCTCCTCCTGGCCATCTGCTTCTGGGTGCTCTTCATGTTCATGGTGGCCAGCAAGTTCATCACGCTGACCTTTAAAGACCCCGATGGTAGGTGCGCTTTCTACAGGGAATGGGTTTGGCGAAATCCAGCTATGGCTGGGGCTTAGGGGTGTGCCCAGAAGCCTCTGTCATGTGTCCCCCAGCTCTTGGTGCCAGAAGAGACCATGGGGCCCCTGGCATCTGACCCTCCACCTGACAGCAAGGTAGCAGGGTGCCATGGCTCAGCAAAATGATTTTGGTGGGCGTCTTTGGTGACCACCCTGCCAGCCCCACGTCCAGCAGCCTGTGTGGTCAAGAGACACTGCCAGGCCTGGGGATGCCCACGCCTCTGTGCCACCCTTCAGAGTTGCTTCCCTTCTTGACATGGGTGGGCGTCCAGCTGGGACTTAAAGAGCTCCTGGCTGGCCTTGGAGGGCGCTGGGTGGGGGCCGGAGTGTAGTGTAGTGGCTGGGGTGCTTGCTGACCTTGCATCAGACTCACCCAGGTTGATCCCCGGCACCCCCTCTGATCCACTGGGCCTGCAGGAGTGAGCCCTGCCCACCATCCAGTGTGTCCTACAGAAAATGAAGGCGCCTCTGCCTCGACACCGCTCTGGGAGTGTGCTCTGGTGGGCAAGGAGCTTTGTGGCCATGAGGGTGGTCGGCAGTGAAGTTTATTCAGTGCATTTCTGATGGTGACTTTACTTTGAACCCAGTGTTCATTGTGAAGTACTTTATAGACACTTGACAATGTGGAGGTGTTTTGGTATATTTAATCGCTTGAGGAAAATTAGATTTTTCTGAATTTTTTAAAAAATGTATCACTGCTGCTTTTTCTTTTTCTTTTGAAAATAACATGTCGACTATCTCGATCTCTTCCTTGAGGATGTTTCTGTTCATCTTTCCCCCCCACCATCACCCCTTTTTGATCGAGTTGGTTGAGGTTTTCATTTTATTTTATTTTTTGGTCAAGTTCTACTAGTGTTTTCTGTATCTTGGGTGTGAATGTGGGAAGACAGCCTCTCCCAGTCTGTGAGCTGCCTTTATTCTGCTTCCTTGAGATGTAGAAGCTCTCTCGCTTGGTACAGTCCCATTTCTTTATCTTTGCTTCTGTTTGTTTGACCAGTGGCATTGAATCACTGAAGATTTCTCTAGATTCTATGGCATGAGGTTTTCTGTCTGTGTTTCACCTCGGTACAGCTTAGGGATTAAAGTTTTATATCAAGGGCTCTGATCCAGTTTGATTTGGCCTTTGTGCATGTTGTTAGGAAGGGTTCTTTTAATTTTTTTCTTTGCGTATGACCCACCAGTTTACCAAAGGCAGATCTTTCAAAATCACCATTTGCTGAAGAGGCATCCCTTGCTCCATTTTATACTTTTTTGCTCTTTTATCATGCATTAACTGTTTGTGCAGTGAGGATCTACATTTGGACTCTCAGTGCACTTCTGTTAAGGGTTCTTCCTTCTTACAGGTGACCAAAAGTTGCATGAAAAAATGTTCTCCAAAACAAGTCAGGGAATTGCAAATGAAAGCACAATGGAATACTATCTCACACCAGTGAGACTGACATACATCACTAAAGAACTAGTGAAAAAATAATCAGTGTTGGAGGGGCCGTGGGAACAAAGCAACCCTTATTCCCTGCAGTTGGGAATGTTGACTGGTGCAGACATTTTGGAAAACAATATGGACACTTCTCAGAAAACCAGGAATTGAGCTTCCTCTGACCCAGAAATTCCTCTTCTTGGCGTCTTCCCTAAGAGCTCCAAAACGCTATTCAAAAACACATTTGCTTTCCTACTGCAGCATTCTTCACAATAGCCAAGATCTGGAAATACCCCAAGTGTGCATGGCCGGAATGGCATCCTATGTCTCTGGTATCTGTGTAGAGAGATTGTTTTCTCTCCTTTGTGACTGCTAATCTTGGGGCTCTCTTCAACCCTCCTATTCTGTTGGGAAGCCTATGAGGGCAAAGTCAGGGTTTGTATGTCTTTGCATGCCCTCGCCCGGAGTGTGCCAGACAGAGGATAGAACAGCATTGAGTCTTACAGGGGACAGCTGGTAAACCCGCTTGGGAGAGAGTGAGCTTGGGAGTGTCTCAGAAAACAGGGTTCATAGTTCATCACCTGGTTACATAACATACCATTTAAAGACAATTTGTCAAACTTTGTAATTATTCCTCTAACAGAAGTGAGTTAATCTGTTTGAAAGGCAACAGATTATGTTAGAGAATCAGAACCCTCAGTCCTGAAATTTGGCTCTAGAGTGTCAAGGCGAGGACAGAGACCCCAGCCGCCAGTGCCTGTTTTCTGTGCAGCTGAGAGGGTGAAATAGGTTGCTTTTCAAAAGTACATGGATAAGTCACTTGCTTTAGAATTTAAGATATTTTTACCTACCAGCGTTAATTAGGATTATTTTTTATTCAAGACATAAAGAAGAAAAATAATTAGTGGGATTCCTCTCTGAACTGTTACAAAGGAAGCTCAGGTGTTTAGAAACCTATTCAGACTGTTGCCGAGACACCTTTGGAATCAGGTGAACTGACAGGGGTGGAGTGTTCAGAGTCGACTTGCTGGTGCTCAGAGGGAACCGGTTCTTAGGCGCAGGACAGAGATCGGCCTCAGAGCTGCAGGGTGCACTGGGAGCTCTGTGGGCTGACTTCTGGAGGTTTTGCCTATTTTTGCACCTTCCACAGTGCTCTTGGTGCTTGTTAGAAGTACAGAGAAGCTTCTGCCTGCCAGTTTTAATTAGAATCTTTTTATTCGAGACATAAAGAAGAAAAATAGTGGGATTCGTCAAGTGTATCATTGGTGGGGAGATGGAATTGTTTGTACCTTCAGGGCTCTTAAAAGGTGTTTTTGTACTCTGGGCACAGAGAAGAGAAAAGGTGTGTGGGGCGGTCACCAGCCAGTCCAAGAGGAAGGAGAAGGCTTGATTTTTATTTTATTTATTTATTTATTATTTATTTATTTTTACTTTCTCAATTTTATTTTTTATAGTTGTTCAAAATAATTTATTGCATTCAATATTCCAAAACCAATCCCACCACCATTATTTCAAATTTTCCCACTACCACCAAAAGCTGCCGCCAAAGCAGGTCCTAAATGATTAATTCCATATTGCTTGTGAAAAATTATTATCCCATAAAAGTACCCTTAGAGGAATATATGTGAAGATTGTTGTGTCTCATCCTGGAGCCATTAAACCCTTGTAAAAGTGATCACCAACATATTTTACAGGTTAAGCCTTCTGTGCTAATTTCTTTCTTTTTTTTTTTTGATTGAGGTTGGTTGCATTCTACTTTACACCCCATCAACTGTGGTGAGCTACTCCTGGAACATCAGGGGTGTCGAGTATGAGTATCACACACCCGTGAATGCATCTGAACGCTCCAGGAATCCTCACATTTTAAATAGGATGATGGAACTAGATTTTTAGCTGGATGGTGACATTGGGGCCCAAGGGCATCTCTGTGGTGTTGCTCTCTTCTGAGATTTGAGATTTATTTCCGAGTTTCTGGACCATGACTGTTAATGAGCCTCTATGGTTCCAGAGGCAGTTTGTGGGCGTGACTGCCAGGATCCAGGAAGAACAGGGGGATGGGGGAGGTCACCCATTCCCGACTCCATGAGAAGGCTTGAGTTTTATTCATTTATTTATTTATTTATTGGCTTTTTCAGCCACATCCAGTGATGCACAGGGGTTACTCCTGGCTTATGCACTCAGGAATTAGTCCTGGTGGTGCTCAGGGGACCATATGGGACGCTGGGATTGGTCGCATGCAAGGCAAACCCTGTGCCCGCTGTTGCTCCAGCCCCAAGGCTTGATTTTTAAGAAGTGAAATAGGCTTGGTAAGATTGTTATGTTTTTGTTTGAGAGCTGCTTTTTCCCCCCCTAATTATGCACTTGGCTTTGTAAGCTTTGGAAAGTATCTTTGTAGATAGAGATCTAAACATCATCTTCAAATTCTACCCCCAAAGCTTTGCCAGAAGACGGTTCATTGTAAATTGTTCTTCTGTACAAGATTTAGTACACTGCCACTAATCTCATCTCAGTGCCCACGAACTTTTAAGCTAGGTATCAGTGATTACTTGACTGCTTGCTTTGTTTTCCTTAGAGGCGGTGAGAATAAACAACATTAGTTCTATATACTGACCGACCGTCCCCCTGGTCTCTCCCCGCCCCCCTCCGTCCCCCCTAAGACGCCTTGCTTGCGATTCCAAATTCACCTGGTGAAGGGCATCTGAGTTGTTTCCACTTGGGTGCTATTATAAATGAAGCTGCTGCCAACTTTGAGGACACATTTTTGTGTGAATATACATTTTCATTTCTCTGGGCTTAATGCCTTAAAAGTGCTGGATCATATGGTAGTCACATGCTTAGTTCAGTTTTTTTTTTTTTAAGAAACTGCCAGACTTGGGCTGGAGGCATAGCACAGCAGGTAGGGCGTTTGCGTTGCACACGGCTGACCCAGGTTCAATTCCCAGCATCCCTTATGGTCCCCTGAGTACCACCAGGAGTAATTCCTGAGCCAGGAATAACCCCTGTGCACCACTGGATGTGACCCAAAAAGAAAAAAAAAAGAAATATGTCATTTAGCATTATCATCAGCCATGTATGTCATTTCTCAACATCCTTGCTAGCATTTGGAATTTATGCATTTGACGTTTTTTGTTTGTTTGCTTTCTTTGGGGGCCACCCTAGCAGGGTTAGGACTTACTATTGGTTCCTCATTTTCGTGTCACTCTGGGCAGGCTCCGGGGACCCTATTGGGTGCCAGGGATTGGACCTGGGTGCAAGACAGGTGCCCTGCCCACCGTTCCTTTCTGTAGCCCTGAGTTTCTGCGTCTTTATTGGAGGCCTTTTGATGGGAATGAGGTGTCGCCTCCTGGTGTTCGTTTGTACTTGCCTGGTGCAGACTTTCCTTTTGTGCCTTGTGGCCATCGGTCCATCCTCTTCAGCCCAGGCCTGCCACACTCTTGCCTGTGACTAACTGGCCGGTTTCTTCGCTTTTCTCATTGTATTTTGGAATTGGACGTGGTCTAGTCCCACACCCTCTGTCCGATGTATGATCTGCAGGTTCGCTGCCCATCTGCAGCTGGTCTTTCCATTCTTCCCTTGTTGCAGAAGAGGCTCATGTTTCCACAAGGTTCGTTTTGTCTTCCTTGGAGGGACAGAGGGGGACGGCAGGGTCGAGGTTGGGACCAGGGGCCTCTGCCGCTTCTGCTCCCCTGAGCAGGATAGCTGCACCCCAGCTGCATTGCTTTCTGTTTTGAGACAGACTTTGTTTGCCTGGGGTTTACTCTTGGTTCTGCACTTGGGGATCGTACTTTGGCAGAGCTTGGAGATCACGTGTGGTGCTGGTGTTTGACCCGGGTCAGCTGCATGCGGGCCAGCACCCTGCCTACTGTGCCTTCTCTCCAGCACCGCTCAACCCCCCTCTTCTTTAACCAAAATATTATAGTTAGGTGTACGTTAAGCACGATCCATTTTGATTTCATATATGATTAAGATGTGACTTTGTTTTTGATTTGTGTTCATTTTCATTTTTTTGGGGGGGGGACCTGAAGGCAGACTTCTGGCTCAGTGCTCAGCCGTCGCTTCCAGAGAGGTCAGGCACTGTTAGGGGTGCTGGGCTTGAGGCCGGGCTGGCCAGGGCCCTGACTGTGATGTGTCAAAGTTAGAGATTGACTCTGCTGCCAGGGAACGTTTTCTCGGCTGCTTCAGGAGCCCCTGGGCCGTGTGCCCGCGGCAGCTGCAGTAACGGCTCTCTGTCTCCCCCAGCCTACAGCACCAGGCAGGAGTTTCTCTTCTTGACCGCCGTGCCGGACTCCGGGGGGCTCCCAGGACAGAAACCCTTCCTTAAGGAACTGAAGGTGGGCACGTCCCCTCCCCTTGCCACCCGCAAAGAGACATGTGCCCCCTCAGTCCACCCCCATCGCTGCAGCTGGGTCCTGCTCTCCTGTCCCGCCTCATGGTCACTCCTTTCCCATCCTGCTTCATGGTCACCCCTTTCCCGTCCTGCTTCGGTCACTCCTTTGGCCCTGTCCCGTTTTGGTTTCTGTCTGGGGCAGGCGCGGGTACTCTTCGTGTGCAGGTCTGTTAGTGCCACGTCTGCCCTGGGTGCTTGGGTTGGATCCCCGGAGCACCTGAGAAGGAGCCTGCTGGGAGTGGGGTCTCGGCGAGGTCAGAAGGGTTCCAGAGCTGGCCGTGCCCAGCAGCCCGGGGGGTCAGACCCTGGCCCCTGGCTGTGCGTGGCCCCTCCTGCGTGCTGCCACAGCCCGTTCTCGGCCTTGCCCCGTGCAGCCAACCGAGAAGCTGCCCTCGGCCAGCGTGCTTGTGCAGCCGCTCGTCTACATGGAGCGCCTGGAGCTCCTCAGGAACGTGTGTAGGGAAGAGGCCCTGAGGAACCTGTCGCACACGGTCGTCTCCAAGTTCGTCCTGGACCGGATATTCGTGTGTGACAAGCACAAGATCCTCTTCTGCCAGACGCCCAAAGTTGGCAACACGCAGTGGAAGAAGGTGCTGATGGTGCTCAATGGTGCGTGCCAACCCTGGACATGGGCTTGGGGGTCAGCCCCGCCAGGCTGGCCTCTGACGGCCCGGGAGGGGGCAGGTGCAGACTCGGGGTCAGAGGCTCCCCAGGCCAGCTCTTCTCCGGATCCACGCCCGTCCCAGGGGCCCCAGGGCAGCCCATCTCTCCTCCTCCTCTTCCTCCTCCTCCTCCTCCTCCTCCTCCTCCTCCTCGTCCTCATCCTCCTCGTCCTCATCCTCCTCATCCTCCTCCTCCTCATCCTCCTCCTTTTCCTCCTCCTCCTCCTTCCCCCCCCCCACCTGTCCCGGAGAGCCAGGATGTCCCCGCCCCAGCGGGAGTGGGGAGATGGCCCAGCTGTGAGATTTGTGGGCTGGCCTTCCAGGAGAAGTTGCCCAGTTTACCCCGAGGCTCCCTGGATTTGATTGTCTCTGAAAGGCTCAGGGCCATGTTAGATTCCCCCAGGAGTGAGGCTGCACCCCTGGCGCTGGATGCTGGTGACTCTCCTTTAGGCTTGGTTGCTGTGGGCTCTGGTCACACCTGCTGGACCCCAGCCTGGGCCATGGGCACAGACGCTTGATGTCGTGGGGAGAAAGGGGACACTGAGTCTCACCTTCTGCTTTATGGTAAACGTGGGCCATCATTTCCCACTGGAGATTGTGAGATGGACCCAGACCATTCAGCTGCCAGCAGGGTGAGGAAGGCACCGCCTGTCTCCACGGTCACGTGTAAAAGCAGAGAACGGGGGGGGGGGTGGCCCCGCTGGCCCCTCCCAGGGCATGGCCATCCCACCCCGGCCACCAGCCGGTGCTCGGCCCCCACCTGCCCAGGCTGAGCCTTTGGAGTGGGCGTGACTGGGTGTGGCCGCGTGCACACCCCAGCAGAGACCATCCCTGTCGTGTCCGGGTCGGACCCAGGGGCCCAGTTCATCTCTGCTCCCACATGCTGTCTTTCCGTTTGTCTGGCTGTCCATAGTGCCCACCCAGCATGGGTGCCCCCGGGTCCTTGCAGCCTGCCTCCTCCCAAGCTCCTCTTGACCTCCACTGACCGTAATGCACGAATGTCACATTGATCCCGCGACCGGAGTCGAATTTTTTCCGCACGTCCCTGCCCCTTCCTGTCTGGCATGCAGTTGCCTTTGAGGCTCCTTCATCCTGGGCGTGCAGTGCCAGAGCCGGGCGGGCAGGCCTGTGTGGGCTGCAGCCCCTCAACACCGTCCCAGGGCAGGAGCCCAGGGGGCCAGTGTGGCGCAGTTTGCATAGGCATATGTCTGAAATGTGGAACTGAATCCACGTTTCCTGTGCACTGCCAGGGGAGAGGTCCTGCTCCTGTGTCTACCCGGGTTTCTGCCCCCTGTCCCTGCCTCCAAGCTTTCCCTTCCCCACGCCCAGCTGGCAGGAAGAGAAGAAGTCCCACGGCCTGCATGTCGCTCTGGGAGGAGGGGAATGGGGCGTGAGCTGGAGGTGGTCTCGGGCCAGCCCCTCCTCCTTCTTGGTTTCGCAGGAGCCTTTCCTTCCATCGAGGACATCCCTGAGAACCTGGTCCACGATCATGAGCGGAACGGGCTCCCTCGCCTCTCGTCCTTCAGCAGAGCGGAGGTGCAGAAGCGGTAGGCGCGGCCACCGGCACGGCCTTTGTTTGGGTTTGCAGGCCTGTGGGAGAGCGTGCCTTCCTCTCCTGCCTTCTTACAGGCCGTGGAATGAAGGTGACGTCGTTTTCTTAATGAAGATGGAGCAATCAGTTTGCTCGGTGTGGGCCTGTGAGTCACCTCGACCCCACAGGGAAGGGGGACGGGCGTCGGGGACGCACACCGAGGTGTTTGCTTTCCCCAAAGGTCGTTCCTCCCTGCCACAGGGGCTGCCCCCGAGGGGAAGGTGGCCCGGACTTCTCGGGGCAGAAAGACTCGTGTGCCTCATGGCATGGAGAAAGGGGCCCACAGTGCTCCTTATTTAGACATGCCTGCCCCCTTACGACTTTCTACCCAGGAACAAAATTTTAAATAGTCTTGAAGTTTTGAAACTCTCAATGAGAGCCAAGTGCAGGACAGACAGCTGTGGTCCCCAGGAGGGGAGGCCTTGGCTCCAGGGTCTTCATTTCACCCCGGACGAAGGGGGCACTGAGAGAGTGGCTATGGGAGGGGGTGGAGGCCGTGGGGAGCGTGTCAGGGCACAGCGTGTTCAGGAAGGGGCAGAGGAAGTCGTAGCTTCTAGTCCTCCGTCAGCCTTTCCCTCCTCCTGAGCAGCCAGCCGCACTCTGGGCTGACCTCTTGCTTTTCCTCCCCGACCCAGCTTGAAAACATACTTCAAGTTCTTCATCGTCAGGGATCCCTTCGAGAGGCTGATCTCCGCCTTCAAGGACAAGTTCGTCCACAACCCCCGCTTCGAGCCTTGGTACCGGCACCTCATCGCCCCTGGTATCATCAGGAAGTACCGCCGGAACCGGACCGAGACCAGAGGCATCCAGTTCGAGGACTTCGTGCGCTACCTGGGCGACCCCAGCCACCGGCGGCTGGACCTGCAGTTTGGGGAGCACATCATCCACTGGGTGACGTACGTGGAGCTGTGCGCCCCCTGCGAGATCACCTACAGCGTGGTGGGCCACCACGAGACCCTGGAGGACGACGCGCCCTACATCCTCAGGGAGGCGGGCATCGACCACCTGGTGTCCTACCCCGCCATCCCCCCCGGCATCACTGCGTACAACAGAACCAAGGTCGAGCACTACTTCCTGGGCGTCAGCAAGCGCGATATCCGGCGCCTGTACGCGCGCTTCGAGGGGGACTTTAGGCTCTTTGGGTACCAGAAGCCAGACTTCCTACTGAACTGACTGGGCCTGGCCCCGAGGGGGGTTCTGAACGAGCCTCAGCGTCTCCTGAGGGCTGCCGCCTCCGCCTGCCCCTGTCCCTGGGCTTGGCCTCAGGCCCACGGGGAGGAAGATGCGGCCCCTCAGCTCCCGCAGCCCGACAGACGAGGCGTTGTCCGTGAGCTTGCCCTGCTGGGCACCTGTGGGTGGCAGGAGCAGTGTCCGGTGCCCGCAGCAGAGACGGGCGGCTGGTGGTCTGCAGGGCCATGAGGCCGGCGGGAGACCCTGCCCCAGGGCGGTGCCAGCACAGGGGAACACGCTTCCCTGGTGACAGGCCCCGAGCTGCTCATCTGGGCTCTCAGGCCCGCCCGGGAAGGGCTCTTCCTGGGGTCTGGGAGAGAACATGGCGTGGGGTTGTGAACGCCCTCCGACGGCCGTCCACCTCCTGTCCCCGTCCCCTCTGCCTGGCCCTGTGCCTCTCATCTCAGCCAATGTGGTCCCGCCATCACCCACTGGATCACGCCATCAACCGGCCCACATGGCTATGGGTGCGATCACACTCACAGCGGTGAGACCCAGGCTGGCAGCCACCACTCGCCCACCCGCCAGCATGTGGGCACCGGGGACAGGCCAGGCCCGGGGGCTTCTCCTCGCAGCCCGGTGGTGGTGAGGGTGCCAGGGAAACAAGTTTACAGAATGTGCCAAGCCTGAGGGGCCGCAGTCCAGTTCTGGGGCATGCTGGCCGAGGGGGAGTGGGCAGAGGGAGGCAGGGAGGTGTCAGCGTGGCCCTGCTCCCTCTCTCCCACCCCCAGCACGGTGGGACATCTGAGTTGTTTTTCCATAAAGTTTTGGCAAAGTCTTGTCAGCCATTTCCTGGTGAGTGGAATTGTGGCCTCTTTCTGACACGAGTGTCCAGTGTGAGTGATGGTCTTAAGCGTGAGTGACTTGAGGTCTTAAAGCCAGTGAAAATCAAACAGCGCATCTCCTCTGAGCAGCCGAAGGCTGGCTGCCGGCGTGTAGTTAGGGCATGTCCTCTCCAGGCCGAGGGCCACTTTCTCAAGGAGACTGTGTCCATGACGTGGGCTCTCACACCCGCTGGTCCTCACCCTGCAGCAGCCATGGACAGGCCCCCTCCGCTGAGGTGGTCTCACCCCTCCCACTGCCTTGCCGGAAGGAGCACGCACCTGCCCCCTGGAGACGTTCCCCCCACAGGGCCAGAGCGAGCCTGTCGTGTCTCTCTCACAGAGGCCCAGAGCGAGCCTGTCCCGTCTCTTACACGGGCCCAGAGCGAGCCTGTTCTGTCCCGTCCCCTGCCCAGAGGCCCAGTCAGTCTGGCCTGTCCTGTTGGGAATTTCCAGAGCTTCTGGCACAGCGGAGCTTCTCTGGGGTCGGGTGGTCCCAGGTGACTGAGGTCAGTGGCCCCCTCAAGACCCGGAGCAGTAGGAAGCTGGGTCCTGCAGTCAGCTGGGGCTGGGGGTCTGGAGGGTTGCCCTGCCCCATCCAGGCACTGACCAGCAGACTTTCCGGCCCCCACGTTCAGTCTGGGCCCTGCAGGAAGTGGCAGACGGTGCTGCAGGCAGAATGGGTGGGCTGCTGAGGCCCGGCACTCGGAAGCAGGTCCCACAGGGGTTCCCCGCCCTGCCCCTGCCGACACAGGAGCCGTCCTGAGCCTTCTCCAGCAGGCCTTGGGGTGAGGGGGCAGCTGCAGCGTCACGCCCAGCACTTGTTCCCGCCTCATCTCTTCCCCGTCAGCGTCTGGGTTAACTCTTGAGTCTTGTGTTTCTGTTGGCGGTGACGCTGGGTGCAGGATGGCTGCTCCTGGGTCTCGGGCACAGTGTCACCACACCACACCCAGGCGCCAGGCCCCGCAGCCCTTCCCTCCCCAAACCCTTTACCAGATAAATAAAGGGTTCACACTCAGGCTCACCCTATTGTGTGAAACCCACAAGCTCAGCTTCTGTACTAGGGGTCACGGCCAGCGGGGTCCAGGGCTCCCAGATCCCTCTGGCAGTGCTTGGAGGCTGCAGGGAAACGGAGTGGACTCAGGGCCTCAGGCTGGCCAGGTGTGTGCCCTGCACCTTTGGCCACATCTCAGGTCCTAAGGTCCTGAATGCTCGGTTTTATTCTTTTAATCGCAGAGTGATCCACAGCTGTTGGGCTGCCTCATCTCCTCACGCCTGCAGAGGCCACAAAAAGGGCGAAGATTGATCTAGAATAACAATGAGACCCTGGGGGAGATGGCACAGAGGTCAGGGCTCAGGTTGTCCTTGCTGGGCCACCTTCAGTTCCTGGCACCACATGGCCTTCTTGGTATCTCTGGGTGTGCTCGGACCACCGAGCACTGTGGGGTGGCTGGGGTGGGTCTCGTCACTGCAAAACCTGAGAAGCACCAAGTCCTCAGGCCTCAGCCAGACCCTCAGCCTGTTTGCCCAGCACCACTGCGGACGACACCCAGCTCCTCTGGCCCCTGCTGGGAGACCCGACCCCAGCAGTTGTGGGGGTGCTGTGAAAATTGAAGCCAAACCACCGAACCAAACTGTCAAAGTAAACTGTCTACCACTTATTTTATCTTTTACTGGAAAAATGACCTTGCAGCCAATTGACTGTGTATGGAAAGTATTTGTAGCAGAAGAAAAAAAAAGGACAAAACTAACAAGAACCCACAGAAGAATCTGATCATTTGATCCTTGTAGATGAGGAATTTTCTGTGTTGTGGTTTCCTTGTGCCCAGGGCTCTTGGCTTATCTGCTTTCATGGGGAAGGGGCAGGGCATGGGCGCCTCAGGAGCAGGACTGTGGAGAGAGGATACACTTGGGGCTGTTCCTCTCCTGGGACAGAGAAATTTCAAAGGTAAAGGTAAAGGTAAAGGCCCTCCCGTTGATCGTCGACTTGCTCGAGCGGGCCCAGTAACGTCTCCATTGGATATTGAATACATTGGCATATTGAATACATCACGGGGAGCTTGCCAGGCTCTGCCGTACGGGCGAGATACTCTCGGTAGCTTGCCGGGCTCTCCGAGAG
>JAOXYA010035671.1:0-12794 GCA_028565675.1 Sorex palustris
TTGGTTGTTGTTTTGGGGACACAGCCGGAAACACTCAGGGGTTCCTCCTGGCTCTGCACCCAGGAATTCCTCATGGCGGTGCTCGGGGGACCCTATGGGATGCTGGGAATCGAATCCAAGGGGGCCTCGTGCAAGGCAAACGCCGTCCCTGCTGTGCTCCAGCCCCTAAGTCGTGGTTTTCACAGCATCTTTCATTCTCAAAGATCTGTGCTGGGAGAGACTGGAACCCGCCTCTCCCCGACCCAACCCGGGGGTGTCGGACTCCCGCTCTGTGGTCCCACAAGCAGGAGATGTTGCAACCCGCTCCCTCTTCTGCAGACAATGCAGAGCCGGACCGGCCCACCCTCCCCAGACGAGCATGCAAATGAGACGTCAGCTTCTCACTCCCCCGGGAACTGATTCAACAATTGCTTCTGTGACAGGCCCGGTGTGAATGTGACAGATGTTCCCACGCAGAAAGGTGCTTGCAGGAGGCGCGCGCGAGTCCTCGCCCACAACCCTGCACGCTCCCAGGTGAGCGGGGGCGTTGCCTGCGCCCCCAACCCCCCCAGGCCCAGGTACCAGCCAGCCCATGCGCATGTGCGCTGGGCCTCTGAGGCTTGCCTTACCCTGGGGGCGGGGCGTTGGGAGCATCGGCCTGACACCTCTGGGTGGGTCTTTTGCAGTGTGAAGGCATTTCTTTCTTTTTCGGGAGGGGGACTTGGGCCCCACCCCATGGGGCTTGGGGTCAGCTCGCTGCTCTGCGCACAGTGCTCCAGACCCATTAGGTGCTGGCGATCAAACCTGGGTGCGCTCCCGTTATTGCTGTGGGTTAAGAAAAGGTTTTTGTTTTGTTTCCTTTTAATCACAATTGAATTCTGGGGCTGGAGAGATGGCACAGTGGGGTGGGTGCTTGCCTCACATGTGGCTGACCCAAGTCTGATCCCCCCATAATCGCCATGCAGCCACCTGAGCACTTCCAGAGTGAGCCCTGGGCACTGCTGCATGGAGCCGCAGAACGAAACAAAAGGGAGTGAGTGAGTCCTTAGGGTTTAATGCATTTTACCTATGGAAGGTTGAGTGTTTGAACCACACACTGCCATGCGTGCTCAGAAGATCACTGCATTTCAGCACCCCCCACCCCACCCCCACACATGGCATCCACACCTGGTGCTTAGGAGCCCGTGACGTGGGCAAAAGCATCATCTCACTAAGATCCAGTTTCTGGGGGCTGGAGCCATAGCACAGTGTTGGTAGGGCGTTTGCCTTGCACGCGGCCAACCCAGGTTCGATTCCCAGCGTCCCATAGAGTCCCCCGAGCACCGCCAGGAGTAATTCCTGAGTGCATGAGCCAGGAGGAACCCCTGTGCATCGCAGGCTGTGACCCAAAAAGAAAAAAAAAGGAAAAAAGATCCAGTTTCTGGCTGATAGCTCGGAAGGTCACCGTGAAACCCCCCAGCACAGTGGCCAGCGCGTATGGGGGCTTCTGAGACTGTTGGATGAAAGTCGGCGGGCAGGGAAGGGCTGAGTCCTGGGCCCACAGGCACGGGGCTGCTCTGACGCTCGGCCCCTCCCTGTCCTGGGGAAAGAATTTGTGTGTTTGGTTTTGGGCCACACCCGGCGATGCTAGGGGCTCCCTCCTGGCTCCGGGGTCACTCCTGGCAGTGCTTGGGGAACCCCCTGGGGTGCCGGGATTGAACCCGGCTGGGCTGTGTGTGCCAGGCAAACACCCTCCTCACTGGACTAGCGCTCGGGACCCCGTTGAGTGGATTTCTGTTGCACTTCTGATCCTTATATCTTCTCTCCATGAAAACCTAAAACACTCAAGACAAAGTGTTTTTTCCTTCGTTTTGGGAGAAACCAGTCGGCAGCGGAATCTGACATGAGCCTATTTTGTCATCTTTATTGATCCCAAATGCGCTGAGCCGTCATCCATTTTGCTCTAGAAATATTATCATATTTGGTGCTTTGGTTTTTCTTGGAGGTGACATACATGTGGACGGCAGAGCATGTGCAACACATTATCTTCTTAAGGTCCGGAACATCCTGAATTCTGATGGGCATCTGGGTTTCAAATGTCAGAACTAAATTCAGCTTCGCTTAGGAAACAAAAAGAAAAGCGAGATTATCTTCTCATGGATCTTAAAAAAAGAAAGGAAGAAAAACCAGGGCTCTTTCAGCCTTCGGTGGTCATTGATACGATCAAAATAATCCCTAACTGGGGCCGGAGCCATAGTCCAGCGGGGAGGGCGTCCGCCTTGCACGTGGCCAACCTGAGTTCTATCCCCGGGTATCCCACAGGGTCCCCTGAGCCCACGAGGATTCATCCCTGGGATCAGAGCTAGGAATAATCCCTGAGCACTGCCGGGTGTGACCCCCAAGCAAACAAACAAAAGAAAAACTGAAAATATCACTGACCGAAAAGATGACTAAAATGATTGAGTATTCCAGGGACTGGAATGATGTCTGTGCCTGTTCCTCTGCAGTGGGTTTGGATGTCCGGGGTTTTGTCCTTCAGGATCCTGACATTGTGTTTTTGTTTTTTGATTTTTTTTTTCTTTTTGAACCACACCCAGCGATGCTCAGGGGGGACGGTATGGGATGCTGGGTCAGTTGTGTGCGAGGCAAACATCCTACCTGCTGTACTATTATTGCTCAGGCCCGAACTCTAGTTTTTTTTCTTTGTTTTGTTTTGATTTTTTGGGTCACACTTGGCAATGTTCAGGGGTTCCTCCTGGCTCTGCACTCAGGAATTACTCCTGGCTGTGCTCAGGGGACCATATGAGATGCTGGGAATCGAACCCAGGTTGGCCGCGTGCAAGGCAAACGCCCTACCCGCTGTGCTATCGCTCTAGCCCGACACTGTGTTTTTTGAGATCATGGTTGGCACCACATTCCCTGCACTGTGGAAGGAGAGGGTGGTTTACAACCTTCAATCCAAAGGAACAGTGACCAGGAGAGATGAGATAGCATGAGAGTGACTGTGATAAACCTGGTTTGGACCCCTGAGAACAGGATGCACAAACCCTGAACAAACAAACAAAACATGAACACAGAGACCTTATCTCTGGCCACACAGATTGGACTTCAGGGCAGGTTCTGATTGGCCCTGCTTGTGGACCACGTCCATCCTTCCCACCAATCTGGAGAGCGGCCCAGGCTCGGGCACCCCTGTCCTGGGTCGGGAAGAGATGAAAGCAAGCGGGACCCCCCATCCATGGAGAAGGGTGGGGATCCCGCCCTCCCCTCGGCAGTGGTGCAGAGACACGCAGAGCGGTGGGTGGGCCTGGACACTCTGGCGCGGAGCCAGCGGCCACTCTGGGGCCCACTTGGGAACAGGTGGCCGTTCTCCGGGCTTTCGTTTTTGTGGGAGCGTTTGGGCCACACCTTGGGGTGCTCAGGGCTTACCCCTGGCTCTGGCGCACCCAGGGGACCCTAAGGGGTGCCAGGCAAACGCCTTGCCCACTGGGCCACGACCTGGGCCCCTCTGGGCACTCTCTTCCCACTCCCCTGGTGAAAACCGCCCCCCAGGGGCCGCCCCCAGTGCCCACCCAGCCTCTGCGCCTTGGCTTCATTTCCTGATCAGACGCCAGCTTACGGCCAACTCGGCCAGTCGGGCTTCGCTCAGGCCGGGATCTCTAATGTGCTGGGCACGCAATTGGGGTAATTTTTTAAAATTTAAAAAAAAATTTTATTATTTTTTTTTTATGTAGGAGTACTGCTATTTATTCAGCCACTGATTAGGCTGATTGAATTGGGCATAAACTCCACTGTTGGGGTCATGTCTAAATTTTCTGGCCACAAGTGGCAGTGCTCAGGACTGACTCCTGTCTTTGTGCTCAAGGGTCTTGACCCGGGCCGATCACGTGCAAGGCTGGAGCCCACCCCGCGATCCTCCCGCTGCAGACCTGGTGTCATAATTTTCCGAAGAAATGAATGAAGCAACCGGGATGGGCAGAGCCTGAGTCCCAACCCTGGTCTCCCCATCTCGGCCCGCCCTGCCGAGTCCATCCCAACCCACCTCCCCTCCCTGCCCCGCTGCTACAAATGGCAGCTCCTCGGAAGCGAGGCACGGCGGGCCTGGGGTCAGGTGACCGGGCCGAGCCAATCGCCGTGGCCGAGATTGGTCCCGCCCAAGGCCCTCAGCTAGGCCAATGGGAGCCCTGCCCTGGGATTTCTGGCCCCGCTGCGGGTGACGTCACCGAGCTGCAGCTGCGTGGCGCGAGTTCGAGTCCGAGGCAGCGACAAAAGTGGGCAGCAGTGCCAAGGGAAGACATGCAGTGGCCTTCCTTGAGGGACAGCCCAGGGCGGCCGTTCTGATGGTCAGGGCTGAGGCTCGTGCCAAGGTTGGGATGCACGAGCCACGTTTCCAGCACGGGGGTCTGCGGGAGCCCCCTCGCCTCTGCCCTCCTCCGGGGAGTCCCCTGGCTTGGAGCTGCCCAAGGAGGGGCACGTGGACCCCGAGTGCAGCTCTGTGCTCGTCGTGGGCGAGGAGGGGCGCACGCCGGAGCGAGTGGGGAGAGCAGAGGCCCGTGCCAGGCCTCGGGTGCCAGGCTCCCCTCCCCCGCAGGCCTGGGGGCAGGTGCAGCGGCGGGGCCGGGGCCCAGCCCGGGAACAAAGAGCTGCTTCATCCGAGGGCCAGGCCCGTGCGCCGTGCACGGCAGAGACGCCCCGCCAGGGAGGCAGCTGGGGAAGCCCGGGCGCTCACCTGGGGGCCGGAGGGGCGGGGGGCTGGGGTGTTGCTGCAAGCCCCGAGCAGGGCTGCGCCCCCGCTCCAGCCGCCCGGGCTCCCTGTCGCAGCAGCTGCGCCCAGGGGGTCTCCTAAGGACCGGAAGTCCCCCGCGTGCCAGGCCTCGGCCACATCAGGATGTGGAGACAGCGCCGCTTCCCACATCCCCTTGGCGAAGGGTGACAAGAAGGGCCCCAGCTTTGAACCGCGCGCCGGCTTGCCTGCCATCAATGGGGTCCTTTGTGACGCCAGGGCCCCGCTCCGGGACTTGGTTCCCTGCCCTGGCCAGAACCTCACCCCCCCGGGCTTCCTTGGCATGGGGAAGCACCCCCAGTCTTGTCCGGGAGCCCCTTTGAAGGAGCTTCCCGTGGCTTGACCCACTGGGGACCATCAGGAGGTCCAAATCCCCGACTGTCTCCTCAGCCCCATTCCTACCAGGTTCTTTTGTGGTTTTGTTTGTTTGGGGCCATACTCAGCGGTTTCCCAGGGCTACTCCTGCCTTGGTGCTCAAGGACCCTACGGTGGCAGGAATCAAGCCTGGGGCTCCCGCATGCAAAGTTGCCCCCGGCCCTCTGAGCCATCTCTGGGCCCTGAGACAAAACTGTTTCCTGTTCCCAGTCAGGGATGAAGGAGGTGGCAGGAGGGAAACTGGGGTCACTGGTGGTGGGAAATGGACCTGGGTGGAGGGATGGGTGTTGGATCAGGGTATGACTGAAACCCCATCAGGAACAGCTTTGTAATTATCTATCTCACGGTCACTCAAAAAAAGCACTGTCAAGGGCTGGAGAGGTAGCCCAGCGGGTAGGGCATTTGCCTTGCACGCAGCCGACCCGGGTTCGATTCCCAGCATCCCATAGGGTCCCCTGAGCACCGCCAGGAGTGACTCCTAAGTGCAGAGCCAGGAGGAACCCCTGTGCATCGCCAGGTGTGACCCCAAAAGCAAAAATAAATAAATAAATAAAAATAAATTTTTTTTTTTTAAAGCACTGTCACCATTAGCACTATCCTCCCGTTGTTCATCGATTTGCTTGAGCGGGCACCAGGAACGTCTCCATTGTGAGCCTTGTTATGACTGTGTTTGGCATATCGAATACGCCGTGAGGAGTTTGCTAGGCTCTGCCGTATGGGTGGGATACTCTTGGTAGCTGGCCGGGCTCTCCAAGAGCGATGGAGAAATCGAACCCGGTTGGCCGCGTGCAAGGCAAACACCCTACCCACTGTGCAATCGCTCCAGTTCACTCAAAAAAAATTTTTTTTGAAAATAAAAAGAAAAAAGGCTGAAGGAAACCTCGAGAGTCTGGCAGCTTCTGTGGAGTCGTTCGTCTCCAGCTGTGCCCCATGAACTCCCGAGTGCTCGGGTGCGGCTTCCTGGGGAGTCAGGCGTGTGTCTGTCCTGGGCATGGGTAGGGAGAAGGCAGCATGCTCTGGGGGTCTTCCAGGAGGAAAGATGGTGCCCTGGGGGCTAAGATGACCCCTGAGGCCCCAGGAGGCGCGGGAGCAAGCGGTCAGTGAGCTGGGGCCCCTCCATCCAGCTCAGCTCACTGCAGGACGGAGCGAGGTCGTGGGAGGGCTGAAGAGGTGAGTGGCAGTTCCAGCCTGACACCACTTAGCCGTCACCTCTGTGACTGTCCCTGCCAGGCCCTCCTGCCTGGCCCTGAACTCGAGGTGAATTCCTGTCCAGAGCCAGAGTGCAAGATTCTTTGGTTGGTTTGGGGCTGCCCCTGGCAGTGCTCAGGAGTCCTCAGGAACTATTCCTCGATGGTGCTCCGGACGCCGTATGGGATGCCAGGGTTCGAGCCCCGGCTGGCCGTGTGCAGAGTGAAAGCTCTCCTTGCTGAACGATCACTCCGGCCCCCAGCGCAGACTTGGCATGCAGGTGCCCTGAGTTTGATCCCTGGCACTGGCTGAGTGATCTGACACAGAATTTCCCATCCACTACGTGACATTGTCCAACTCGGCAGCTGCCGGCCACTTCGTGGATTTCCTGTGACTTCCTATGAGCTCCAGAAAAGGTGCCGCTGTCCACCTGGGCCTCACTGACCATGGACAAGAGGTTGGTGGCCTCTCCCTGCAGACACGCAGGTTTCCATTCTGCAGGTTTCCATTCTCGAGGAAAGTTCCAGAGGCCAGAGGGGCCCCAGGGCAGAAGCCCAGCAGGAAGCCCCTGCACGGAAGTGTCAACCCAGGCTTTGGGTTTACTCTCGTCCACCAGCGTGTGACCTCGGGCGAGTGGTTCCATTGCTCTGAGCCTCAGTTTCCCTGTCCTTTGCATGGGAACTGTAACTGTTTAACTTAAAGGAAAGTTCTTCCGGTCCCCTCCCCTCTGTGGGTGTCGTGCTTGGGGGGTGTACTCTTGGCCACCGCGAGGCTCCTTTGTTGTTTTTCATTTGGCGGTGGGGTGAGGGTGGGTCACACTTGGAAGGCGGTGCTCACTGAACCAGGACTGGCACCTTGTTTGTTTGCTTGTTTGGGGGCCACACCTGGCAATGCTCGGGGGTTACCGTGAGCCCTGGCTCTGCGCTCAGGGATCGCGCCTGGTGGTGCTCAGGGCCAGTGCCCTCCCTGCTGTGCCATTGCTCAGTGCCAGCGGTTGGCACTCTCTCGAACTCTTTTTTTTTTTTTTTGCATTTTGGGTCACATCTGGAGATGCACAGGGGTTATTCCTGGCTCTGCACTCAGGAGTTACTCCTGGCGGCGCTCAAGGGACCCTATGGGATGCTGGGAATTGAACCTGGGTCGGCCGCGTGCAAGGCAAACGCCCTCCCCGCTGTGCTATCGCTCCAGCCCCTGTCGGACTTTTTAAAACTTCTCTCTGCCACTCCTGTTGATGCTCAGGGGTCGCTCTATGGCTCTGCTGTCTGGCATCACTCCTGGAGGTGCTTGGGGCACTCTATGGGATGCCGGGGATCGAACCCGGCTCGGCTGCATGCCAGGCAAATGCCCACCCTGCTGTGCTATCGCTCCAGCCCGATAATCAGGATTTGGCGCAGGTGCGAGAAGGAAGGAACCCATGTCTGGGAGAGGTGTGGCGGGCTGTGGGCTTCCCGGCAGAGAGGGCGGGCAGGGTCTGGCTGGCCTCGAGCTCCGAAGACAGGGTCCGATGGCCTTTCTAGAACAAGCACAGTGGAGCACAGTGAGGGAAGCACCCACCCCGCCCTTCCCAGCCTCCCTCTTTCTTCCAGGGGGGCTGGGGAAGTGGGGGGCCGGCATGGGGGGGTCAGGAAGGGGCTGTTTGCCCGTCGGTGTTTATGGGGCTTAGGCGAGGATTCAGGGAAAAGGCAGTTGAGCAGGTTGGGGGTGGGGGGGTTGGCATTTCCGGATCTCCTGGACTGTGGGGTTCAGGCGCGAGGGTCCTGGCCATCCCAGGGCCACCCAGGCCACCCCGACTCTGGCTGGCAGCGCGTCAGTCCCACAGCCGCGTGGGTGCCTGTCCTTCGCTGGTCCCGTTACTGTCAGGGGACATCAGGCTGCAGGCTGAGTCTCTGTCCCTGGGGCAAGGTGGCTGCCAGCCGCCCAGGGCGACATGACCTTCCGGATTCCAGACCTGGGAGCAAGAGCCTTCTAGAAGCCTGGAGACAAACTTCAGGGCGCCACTTTCCCTCCTGCAGGGAGTGGAGGGGACTGGCCTGGGTGCCAGCACGTTCCCGGGGATGAGCTGGAAGGCCCAGGTAAGCCCAGAGCCCAGGGGGCAGACGGGTTGGGGTTGGGGGACGGGCTCCCCCGCACCCCGCTCGGGCACAGCAGAGGGTCCGCGGGGAGTCCCCATGCCCTCGGGAGCGCTGACCTTTGTCCTGCTGGGCCTGGCCTGTCCCGTCCTGGCCCGGGCCCAGCGGGCAGAAGGGGCAGGGGGGCGGCCATTGTTCCCGGGACACTTCCTGCAGGCAACAAAGGCCCTTTCAGGCGGGGGCGGCAGGCAACAGACCTGGGAGTGACGGGCGTGAGATGCCAGGTGGAGGGTGGCCAACGGGTCCTGTTCCGAGAGCTCGGGCTGACCCGCTCTTAGAACCACCGTATATGGCAGCCCCAGAGTCACCTAGAAGGTTCTGGAAAAATAGTGACGGAGCCCAGGCTCCCGGCCGGGTTTCCCCTTCCACCCTGAACCAGGGAGTCCTGGCAGGAGACTTGGCACCGAGACCATCTTCATGGGGGTCCTGGGGGCTGGGTGGGGGGAGGAAGAGGCCACGGCAGGGGGTCTGGGGGCTTCCCGTGGCTCCTGAGAGCTCGCGTGGGGCCCTGACCCGGGAAGGGGTGAGAGGTGCCCTGAGTTCCCTGGGGCTGCTGTGACAATCGTCTCAAACGGAGTGACCCCAAAGGACAGAGTGCAGTGTGGGCTCAGGAGACCAAGGGGTCGCAGGGGTCGCGGGGTCACGGGTCACAGGCCCCTCCTGTTCTCTCCCCGCCGTGTCCCCCTCCACCCCCTCCCTTCTTTCCTCTCAGAGACGCCAGTTTCTGCTGTTCCTGCTTTTTCCTGTCTGTTTGGGGGCCACACCTGGCGGTGCTCAGGGGTCACTCCTGGGGTTTTGGGGACCCTGTGGGGTGCCGGGGATCGAACCTGGGCCTTCTGTGTACAGGGCAAAGGCTCTCGGCTGTCCTGTCGCTCCGGCCCCTGCTGTTACTGTTGGCTGACTGGTCGGTTTGGGGCGGCCGTGCCCAGGGCTGACTCCCGGCCCGAGTTTCCGAACTCCCAGGTGTCTTGGCCTTGGCATTCGGCTCCAAACACCGAATGCTGGGCTCTCCAAGTGCTGTGAGGACACACGCCACACCCACGCCTGCTGCGCCGCAGCTGCGGGGCTCAGGGCTCACTCCTGGCGGTGCTCGGGGCTGACTCCGGCTCTGTGCTCGGGGCTGACTCCGGCTCTGTGCTCGGGGCTGACTCCTAACTGTGCTCGGGGCTCACTCCCAGCTCTGTGCTCAGGGCTCACTCCCGGCCCGGCTCTGTGCTCGGGTCTCACTCCTGCCTCTGGGCTCAGGACTCACTCCTGGCGGGGCTCAGGGCATCCTGTGGGGTGCTGGGATTGCGCCTCTTTTGACTGCTTGCCAGGCAAGTGCCCCGCCCACTGTGCTCCCCGGCTCCTCACACTGCTCTTGATCATTAGTGAGCTGAGCCAAGGACCAAGCAACCCCCTCCCTGGGCCGGGCCTCGCCCTTCCTGGAACTCTGCAGCGAACGCGGTTGTGGAGTGCGTGTCGGGGTGGTGGTGCCTTAGGGGAGGCCCAGCCCTTCTTCCTGGAGTTGCCGATGAAGAAGCCAGGTTGGGAGGCACGCGGGGCCCTCCCCAGCTCCCTTCCATGAGGATAAGGACTGGGGCCAGGGCCAGAGAGATCAAACAGTGAGTCAAACACGTGGCCGGCTCGGGTTCGAGCTCCGGCATCCCATAAGGTCCGTAAGCACTGCTGGGAGTGATTCCTGCGTGCAGAGCTGGGAGTCAGCCCTGAGCACCTCTGGGTGTGGCCCCCAAGCCAACCAACCAGGCAAAAAAAAAAAAAAACCAAACCCTACAGAACCACACACCAAAAATCAGACAGAAAAACGGGAGGGTGGAGGAGGACCTGACGGTGCCTGTCAGATGGTGAGTTGGATCCTCTGTGCCGGGCAGCGTGGGGCTTCCTAACTGGCCCACGGGGCCAGGAGAGAGGACAGTGGGCAGGGCGCGTCCAAGGCCTGGCCTGGCCCCATGCCGCCTCCGAGCACCTTGGGGTGCAGGTCTGGGGCCCGCAAACACAGCGGCACCTGGGGCCCTCGCTTGGACCCGCCAACCTGGTCCTCAGAGAATCCCCGAAGTACTCCCCGGCCTCTGAGTATCCCCCCCCCCCACCAGAAAATAAGCAAAAGAAATAGAAAATAGTCCTGGGAGGAGCTCGGCAGGACCGAGGCTCCGAGTTCGATCCCCGCACCCTGTCCCATGCGCCCAGCGCCTGTGCACAGAGCTGGCTGTACTCAGCTGGGGAGATGGGGCGTGGGGGGGAGGGGGCCCTCACAGTGCCGGCCACAGGCTTCGGTGAGAGAGGCCTTGGCCCCTCGATTCTAGGGACCCTGCCAGGCAGCACCCCCTGGGAAGGGGTGTGTGTGTGGGGGGCAGAACGAGCCGCTTCTGACTCCAGAGCGTGACTCGCCTGTCGGTGCAGGGTGAGGGTCCTGACCAATGCACAGACGCTGGGAACTCAGGAAGGTGCTAGACAGGCTTCTGGGGGGGGGGGGGCTGGGGGGGCGGGGGCGAGGGAGGGGGGGGGGGGGGGGGGGGGGGGGGGGGGGGGGGGACGCTTCCGGGAGCAAAACACCCCAGTGGCCGCGGCTGTGTGAGGGGCCGTGGGGGCGCGCGTGTCAGCCCCGCGGGGGCTCGACTCTCCATCCAGTCCAAGCGGAGATGCCCTCGGACAGGTCCTCCAACCCAGCCCCCCACCCCCACCCCAGTCCACCCGCAGTGGGCACAGGGGGGCTGCGAGCTGGGCCCTGCCAGTCACCTGGGCGGCTCCAGGAGACTCTTCCAGAAGCATGAAGGCCCCCCCCCCGGGCCTCACGCAACGCCTGGACTTCCCCCGCAGCTGGAACACGGGGTTCCTGTCAGCTGACCAGCCTTGATCCACAAACAGATGCCGGCACCTGGGCGCCTCCCCTCCGAGGCGGTGCCGGGCCTGCAGTCTGGCCGGGCTGATGGCTGCTGACCGTGAGACGTGGCCTGAGTCACAGAGATGTGGCTGGGCAGGGCTGGGTCCCAGGTCTTCGGGCTCCTGCAGACATCCGGGGACCGCCCCACCCCCCACCCTGGGCGGCCAGGATCTCCCTTTGAGGGTGCCGAGTTGGCCGCGTGCAAGGCAAACGCCCTCCCTGCTGTGCTATCGCTCCAGCCCCCAATTATTTTTTTAATTTTGATTTTATTTTTTACCTAGAACAGTTTTGCAGAGAACTTTATTTTTGTTTGTTTGTTTTTGGGCCACACCCGGGCGTGCTCAGGGCTGACTCCTGGCTCCGTGCTCAGGGATCACTCCTGGCGGTGCTCAGGGGCCCTTATGGGATGACGGGGATCGAACCTGGGTTGGCTGCGTGCAAGGCAAACGCCCTCCCTGCAGGACTATCGCTCCGGCCTGCAGAGAACTTTTGCAGGAGCAGGAGGGCTTCCGGCGTCCCTGTGATCAGACCCTCCCCGTCTACACCCGCGGTGTGGTGGGCACTGTGTGTATCTGCCCTGCCACAGTGGCCAGGGGCTGGGCCAGGGGCTGGAGTCAGGGATCTAGAAGGCCCGGCTCTGTGCTCTGTGAGCCCCAAGCTGTCTCACGGGCCCCCCACCCTGCCCCAGGCTCTCCAGGGCCCTGCTGTGCACACAAATGGGAGGTAGGCTGGCCCAAGTGTTCAGAGGTGGTCTGTGTGTTTAGGGGGTACCCACCCAGGAGTGCCTAGGGTACCGGGGGCCGTATCATGCCAGGGGTGGACCCCAGAGTCCCACATGCACAGAACTCAGCCGTGGAACTGCCTCCTTTCCCGAGGTCACCTCCTGTCACCTTCCTTGTCCCCACTCTAGGGCTGAAGAAACAGAGTGGGGGGGGAGGGGAATGATCCGTGCTTGCTAGAAAGTTCTCCGTTAGAAAGGGAGTGAGGGTGGGGCGTGGTGGCTGTTTCCATCCTGAGGGGGGAGAGAGAGACAGGGAGAGCGAGAGAGGGGGCGAGAAAGCGAGTGAGAGAAGAGAGAGAGAAGTGAGAGAGAGAGAGAGTGGGTGAGAGCGAGGCACGTGCCAGGCACCTGCTGGCAGCCGAGTGCCAGGCGCAGGTGCGATGGTCCCTGCATCCCCGGGACAGCCAACTGTGGGCTGACTCAGTCTTCTGGACAGAGCCGGAGGTGCGTGTCCGGCAGACGCAGGCCCCCTCAACTCTCCCCGCTGGGGGCCAGGCGCCCTGAGTGGCTGGGTGGGTGCCCGGTCACCGTGGGGGCCAGCTCAGGGTGCGGACAGAGGGTGTCCCCCGCTTTGATTTAAAAGTCGCAGCCTGGAGCTCGCGGGCACGTGCTTCAGTCTCTGCCAAATTCCAGTAGGCGGGGGTCACACCCACCACCTGGCCCCCTGGCGCCGTGTAATCCATCAGCGGCCAAGACTCA
>JAOXYA010035690.1:0-12793 GCA_028565675.1 Sorex palustris
AATGGAGATGTTACTGGGCCCGCTCGAGCAAATCGATGATCAACGGGAGGGCCTTTACTTTACTTTACTTACTTACAATATCCCTTCTGGAGAAAGAAAATCAGAAAACATGAGAGGTGGGTGAAACTGTCTGGACTAGTGCAGCCCCTACAGAAGATCCCCGTGTCTGATGGGGAAAAGAGCCGTGTGTGGCCCTGAGAGCGAGTCTGGGAAGTTGGTGCCACATCACTGGGAGGCATGCTCGGAGCAGGCTGGTGTCCTGGGTGCGGGTGTCTGGGGAATGACTGAGAAGTGGGTGGGCCACCTTCTCCTTTGATTGGCTGTAGGGTTGGGTTGAGGGGGGGTGTTGATGGGGTATCCCCAACCCATCCTGCCCCTCTGATTCTGAGCCCCTCTTCCTGTCCACCTCCTTCAGTGCAGATATATTCAGGGATACAACCCCTTCGACCACGGCTGTGCCAGAAACTGGTACTTAGCGATTTTTGCACCGCTGGGAACCAAGTGAGTTGATGAACCCAAGGCCAAGCATTGCCACCCCCCCCCGAACTGTAGGGTGGGGTAGGGGGTACTGTCATCTCTCCTGACTGCTCTCACCTAGCCCAGCTTTTCTCCAGGGCATGTGGGAGTCTCTGAAGCACCCCCACCTCTGCCTCTGTGGGCATTTGCCCAAGAAGTGGGGTCAAGGGAAACTGCGACATGGAGGAGGGGTGGCCCTGCTCTGTGTGCTCTTCAAGCTGAGGGGTAGGGGGCCCTGGGCTGGGCACAGCAGGATTTGACCGCTGCCTCTGGCTTGCCCTCCAGGTATATGGCTGAAGCTGTTTGCCTGCAGAGAGTGGTGGGGGCTCCCTCAGCGCCCAGGCAGTTCCCACATTTCCCTTCGTTCCCCTCAACACTCAGCCCCCCTGCATCTTCTGTGACGAACTCCCAGCCGCAGTCTTTGAGCCTCCAGAGAGGAGGTCCCCAAGGGAGTGGTGAGGCTGCCACCCTCCAGGAGGTAAGAAATGCTCTGTGTGTGTGTGTGTGTGTGTGATCTGCAGGGTGTATAGTGTATTGTATGTGTATGTGTGTATGAAATGTGTGTGAATGTGTGTGTAAGAGTTGGGTGGGGAGTATGTGTGTGTGTGTGTGTGTGTGTGAGTGTGTGTGTGTGTTAGTGCATGTGAGTACAGTAGCCACAAATGGCTGGGTGCTGGGGAAATGTCCACCATGATAAGTCAGCAGTGAAGCTGGAGCTCCAAGTTTGAGGGAGGTCCTGCAGACCCTGGGAGAGCTGGGCGAGCCCCAGGGACCCAGAAGCCAGGGAAAGACCATTCCCTTGCCTTAGCCACCCTAGTCTCCAGTTATGCAAGAAGACTGACTCTGTTTCCACTGCTTTATTATTTGGAGGTGGAGGTTTCTGAAAAGACCTTTTCTTTTATCACTCTGAAGCCCAATATATAAAGTAATGGGAACTTCAGGAATTAAGTTGTGGTAACCCACTGCTGTACCCCAGGGCCCCGGCAGTAACCACCTATGGGTCCAGTCCACTCTCTCTCCTGTGGGGGTGGGGGGGTGAGGCTGCAGGTGTTGGGGTAGTTCCCTGATCTCCAGAAGGTTTGCCCATGAGCTATGGAGTTGGGGAGTGGGAGACTCATTGCCCTATACTGTGTTCAGCTCCACGCCAGCCCAGCACCACCTCTGCTTCGAAAGGCTTCCAAAAGAGCCTCTGTCTATCTTTTGCCTCTTCACACTGGGTGAGGTCAGGAGCCTCCTGAGAGCTTGGTGTGGAGGCCTCTGTGCTCTCCTCCAGCCCCTGGCGGGAGTGCCTAGACCACCACCCTCATGGCTCATTAAATGCCTGTGCTGCCTCCTTAATTCTGCCACTGTCGCCTGCTTGGGGGAGCAGCAGGTGACCTGTTTGTTCTGGAACAAGGTCCCTTGGAGGTTTGCAGGTTCAATACTGGCCGGCTCTGACCTTGGTCACATGTGGCTTTCATCTCCAACACTGCTTTCCTCATTGACCGCGGTTTCTGGACTCTAGGCCTGGGACCCCTCACCCCCGCCCCACACCCGGGCATGAATGTACAAGCTCTGGCAAGCACCACAACCAAGTGTACAAGTACCACAACTCAACCTCCATCATAACAGCAAGCGAAGCAGGAAGTTTTGGGGAGAAGGCAAAGGAAACCCTGACCTACCTCCTGAAGAAAAAACTGTCAGGGACGGGAGCTCCTCGTGTATGTCTCCTTCCTGCCACTCCCCTACCTATCAGGTTGAGCCCAGTGACAAGTGTCTTGGGCAGATGGGGCTCCCCTCCTGTGGGCAGGCCCAGCGGTACTGGGGGACCCACCCTATGGGATGCCGGGATTCGAACTCCGGTGAGCTGTGTGCAAGCCCTCCCTGCTGCGCTGTCGGAGGTGAAGGCACTAGCCCTGACAGTGCTCCTTCCCCTGGATCCTCTAGGGGGCAGTGTAGGATCTTGGGAGCAGAACCTACAGCGCCTTCCCCAGGTTGCTGGTGAGCAAACTGAGGAGGTTCATTGAGAACGTTTGGCACGTTGGTGGGCACCCAGGAATGCAGACACAATTTTTACAGTTCTTTCCTGCTGCCCGGTGATTTCACCAATGGACACCTGAGAGTTTCCTGGGCTCCCAGACCACCCACTCAGAATGCCCTCCAGGCGGAGGGGAGATCAAAGTGTGCATTTTTATCAAGTGCCCCGTATGGTCCCACCCTACCCGCCAGCTGTCTGAGGATGGGTGTCACCCCCGTTTCCTGCCATCCCTGTGCTCACGTGAGGTGGGAGTGGGAAAAGGGAGACCCCCAGGGTCTGTGGGGATGTATGCACCTGTGTGCTGCATTGTCTGGTGATGGCGCCTCACCCCCTGGACTATCCTGGGATCCTCACGCCACCCCCAGTTCAGGTCCGGCTTCTGCGCTTCTGGGCAGTCTTGCTCAGCTCCAGGACTCAGGTTCTTTCTGCTCCCCTTTGCCCTGGCCCTAGTTCCTGCCCCAGACTAAGGCTTCTCAGTTCTTCTCTTTGGATTCTGGGAGGCTGCAAGTGCCCATGCCGCAAACAGCTTTGATGGCCACATTCGAGTCCTGGGCCCAGTGTCTGGGGGAGAACCAAGGACGCCGCACCAACTGGGGAAGCTGAAGCTTCAGTTCCTGTAGGTGGACAGTGCAGTGTGGAGAGGAGATCTGGAAGCTTTTGAGCCTTTGCACTCAGGTATCTGCGTTGTACATGGATCTGTATGCCTTCCATGCATGCGTGCACATTTTGTGTGTAAGAGTGCGTGAGCATGTGCGTGCGTGTGCACACATGTGCATGCATGCGTGTGAGTCTGTGTGCGCACAGGTATGTACATGCAGGTGTGTGTGCCAGGGTGCAAAGGGTCCAGCTGAGGCCAGGCTTCCCAGCACTGAAGAGAAGCTTGTGGCCCTGAACCTGGGCCAGAGAGGAAGAGACACTGGAACTGAGGCCATCACCAGGCTAGGGGAATATTCATGGAACTGGCTGGTTCCAGAAGTGGTGCCTGCCCCTGTGGGGCTAAAAGAGCCAGAGCCTGGATTCTGGATAGGCAGTTCTGCCTGGTACAGAGCAGGGAGCAGCTTCTTAGGATGACGTGCCCAGAGTCCTGTCTCCCGTTCTCAGGGACCTCACCCTACCTCAGGCAAGAAGGGCTTTCCAGATCATAAGGCACAACATGGCTCAGCCTTAGACCCGGGCCTCAGTTTCTCCACTAGGCAAAGGCAGACATTCCTCAGTCTTGGGGGAAGCTAGAACCCTGAGAATGTGGATTCAGAAGTGGGGAAGGGGTCCTCTCTGGTCCCTCTCAGGTGGGGAGTTTGAGGATTTCTTTAGGAGCATTTCTTGCTCAGGCTCCCCCACTTCTGCCTGCGCCACACCCCTCACAGTGCCGGGCCCCCCAGAGGTCTCCCCCGCCAGCCTGGAGGCTGCCTCTGCCCCTTTCCTGGCCCCTGGCTTTGCTTCTCATGTCCTTGGATCTTGGCCCTTGCCTCAGGAGGGGAGGTCTCACCCGATGGGCTGCTGTCCACAGGCCTCGAGGTCCTTGTTCCCCTACTGGAACCAGGGAGTAAGCCCTCCCCCCTCAGGCCACATGTCTAGACCCCCAGGAGGTGCCGTAACAGCTCCTCAAGACCCATAAAGGGTGGACTCTGGCCTGGGGAGCCCAGAAGCAGGTCCCTTCTGCCTCAGCACCGGTCGTGGGGCTGAGCAGCTGCACACTGACTCTGCTGCTTCCACATGGGCTGCCTGGAATTGGAGAGCACCACTCCTTGGGCTCACAGCATCCTGACTGTAGAGCTGGAGGGATTCCTGGTTCTCTTCAGCAGTGGCCCCCTCCCTCCAATTTCACTGGCACTGAGGAGAGTGTCTGAGAGGGGGTATGTCCTGTTCAGCAGACTGCCTCTTCCATCCCCTCCCGGGGACCATGCTTGGGGAGCACTGGGCCAGGGTGATAAGTTAGGGCTCAGCATTCGGGAGCTCTGTGGGGAGTGATAATGACACCCTGATGCCTCCCAGGCCCACTCTGCCTGCCCCACCCAAGGGGGCCCTGCAGGTGGCTGGGGGTGGTGCGGGTGGGGCCCTGGCAGGGGGTGGGGTGCCGAGTGGGATTGGAGCCTGAATCCTAGCCCTCCCTGTGCACAGGACCTCTCTGGGGACCCTTCTGGCCCGGGATTGTGCCCTCGGGCTTGGCTTCTGTGATGGCAAAGTGGGGATGGGGGAGGGGATGGCGGGGGCAGAGGTTTGCCAGGGCAAACATTTGGGCAACAAAACCTTTTTTCAGCATAGGGTGAGATTGCCCTGAGGGGTTTATGCCGAATCCGGAATCCTCACAACAGCCCCCCTCAAGTTGTAAATCTCAAGGGGGATACAGCCCCCCCCACCCCCCCGCTATTCCCCTGCTTCTCTCTCCTGCTCCCAGAATCCCGGTCTCTTCCCCAGGGTTCCAAGGCCTGTGCTCCCTTCCCAGGATGCTGAAACCTGAAGCTGGGCAGGGAGCGCTTGGGAGCCTGCCCCCATGGTCCTCCATAGTGCCCGGTGCCCAGGCCTTTCTCTCTGGACAGTGTAGCCCCAGGAGCCTGTTGCTGCTGTCGGGGCTGGGGGTGCAGCAGGGTGGCCCTGGTGCAGGGGACTGCCTTGGGGAGGTCTCTGTAGTTTTGCCAGAAAACAGCCTGAATCTGTGTCCAGCCTGAGTCTGTGTCCAGGCCACCAGGGAATGGAGATGGCAACTGTGGGTCTCCAGGGGGACAGGGAGGGGACCCCCAAGAGCATGAGCTCCCACAGCCTCGCAGGAGTTGATTGTAAGGAGACCCCCGAGACTTCTGCTTTTTGGTGAGTGATGGTCATAGAGGAAAACGAGCAGCTCTGGGGCCAGACACAGCCCTGCCTTCTGGCCCCTTGAGGACTCTCGCACCCCGCTGTTCCCCCCCCCTCCCCACCCTCCCCGGACTTCGGCTTCCAGGAATGAGGCAACAGACAGCTTTCAGGTAATAAGGCTTAGCGGCTCTTCTTGGAAGAGGAAGCCCAGCACAGGGCGCCTTTGTCTGTGGCTCCTCCCCGCCCCCCTCACAGGGCCTTTTGGCCTGGCTGGGTGTCTGTGGCTGAGCAGGGAGGTCCCCACACTGAAAGGGCGGGCCTCTGGTGGCGGTCTCTGCAAGAGGAGAGCAAGGAGAGCTGGGAGGCCTTGCCACGCCTGTCTGCAGCTGTGGGGGCCAGAGCCTGTGTCCCCCCTCTATGGCTGCAGGGTCACAGTGGCGACAGCAGAGTCTGAAATGCTATGAGGACTCAGCACCTCCACCCAGGCCTCGCGGTGGCTGAGGGGAAGACTCATCCTTGGGCGGCCTTGGGCTTCCACTTCTGTCCACAGAGTCTGCAGGCTGCCCGGCTCGACCACCTGAGAGCCCATGACTCAGTGTCCAGGGAAGAGGGGTTTGGCCTGGTTTGGGGACAGCATCAGGCAGAAGTTATTCATGTCCCATAATGGAGCGAGGGGACATTCGGTCACCAAACCAGGCAGGACCCTTGGCACTGGGCTGGGAAGTGGCCTCGCCAGTCATTTCTAGAAGCTGGTGGCTCAACCAACAGCAACACAGACTCTGTCCTGCGGCCCTTTTCCAGGCAGGCCGGCAAAATGCTGGCAGGGCGCAGGCCAAGCCTTGGGAGCTGCCGGGGGAAGTAGGCGTGGCTGCTTCCTGGTGGTGCCTTCCTGCTGCTGTGACCACATCTGTGAAAGGGGAAGCTAAAGCCCACGGGTGCCCACAGGAAGGTCTTTGGAATTTTGGGGGAAGGAGCATGGTGGGGCGGGGTGGTGGTGTTTGGACAGTCCTTCGGAGTCCCTGTCCCCTTTGAGCACTGACACTGGTATGCTTTGATATTCCCTCTGCTCTCCCACTTCCTTTCATTGATTTTGTGGATGGTGCCAGTCTAAAGGAGGTGATGCGTGTACAGTTTGGCACCTGGAGGTGGTGCTTGCCCAGGTGCTGGTGGGATGACGGAAGGGTGTTTGTCTTATTCTCTAAGTTGAAACATGCAGGTTACAAGGTCCCTGGGAGGCTCACATATGGGCTCCTCCTGAGTCTCCCTGTGGGCCACAGTGCCCGCACTCATCTTAGCTGTGGTGCTCACCCTGAGTCGCTATGCTGTCTGATGCAAATTCCTTGCCACACCAGGGAAGGCTGACAGCAAAGCAGGCCAAGACAGCGGAGCTGCCAGGACCATGCTCTGTGCAAGTGGACACCGTGGGTTTGAACTCATGACCACGTGCTTGCAAGGCAGGCGCTCTAGACCATGTTATTCCTCCCCCTCTTGCACCCCTAAACGCTTTAATTTTAATTCCCAGGCCAGGCCTGGATCACCTTCCTCGGAGCAGCCCTAGGGAAAGAGCTGTCAGATGTGACTCTGCTCCTGGCCATAGTCTTTGCTGCTTGCCATTATGGTGGCCTCCTGTTGTGGTTGAGCCTGGTTCTGAACTCTCAGCAAGGCCTTGAGGGTCGTTTCTGGGCCCAGAGGACTCTTCTGCCTCCACCCCGGTTCACACCAAGGAGTAGAGGAGGTTTGTTCCTAGAGCAAAGGCACACAGAGAGCTCTTTGCAGTGAAAGTTCCTACAGATTTTTTTTTTCAAAAAACTATCCCGCTGCAGGAAAGAGCTGCTCCAAACCAAACATTCCTGAAATGGAAATTGAAATGGAAATTTCAGGTGGCTTTCAAGGGGCAATATGTCAGGTTTCCACCCCACCCTATTTCTGCAGGTGGGGTCTTGGGCTCTTGTTTGTTTGGGAGCCATACCCAGCAATGCCCAGAGGTTACTCCTGTCCCTGCACTCAGGAATTACTCCTGGCGGTGCTCGGGGGACCCTATGGGATGCCGGGGGTAGAACCCGGAGCAGTGGTGTACAAGGCAAATACCCTCCTGCTGTACTGTTGCTCCAGCCCAATGAGCTCTTACCCTCGAGGTTTGGTGACATTCACAATCTTCCAGTTTCCATTGGGCCCCCTTCCTGCAAGGACCCCACCTGCCGGTGGAGCACACTGGGTGAGCGTGGCCAGGGAAGCCACTTCACTTCCATCCTCAACTGTGTGGACCTGTGGTTACGATAGCCACTTCCTGGTTCTGGAAAATGCTCTTGCCCTGACCCACACTCCCCCTGACCCTCAATGCCTGTGTGTGTGTGACCCAGGAAAGCTCCTAGGGGCCATCTTTGGGACTTGCCCGCCCCATCTTGGCAGACTCCCTCATTCTCTTGCCTTCACACACACTGTGAAGTGACACCTGGGAAGTGACATCCTTGGACAAATGGAGCTGTGCCAGAGTAGAACTTGCAGCCTCACTGACCCCAAGCTTGTTCTGCCTCTAGGCCATCACCCAGCCCCAGGTTGCTCCAGCATTGTTGTGGTGGGATTGACATGGAGATGCATCATTTAAAATGTGCGTAGAGAGGAAAACATCTTGAGAAGGTTCCCTGCTCCTCCCACTCCCAACCCAGCTCGTGGGCCTAACTTCCCATGATTCAGTTATTCTTTTAGAGGCCCCACCAGAAAACTCAGATTTTTGCCCAGTCCTGGGACCAGAAAGAAAAGGCAGATGAAACAATAATGACTGACCAGCCATGTGTGTACCTCAGCAGTAGAGAGAGCACTTGCTTTGCATGTATATGTTCCTGGCTTCCATCCCTGACAATCCCCACACCACCACCACCACCACTACCACCACCACCATAATAAAATGTATCCATGAGTACTAGGAGACTTGTTCATGTAAAGGAGTGGCAGAGCTGAATGCCAAGAGTCCAGGTCCCAGGGAGAGTGGAGAGATGACTAGGGGCCAGACTTGTCCGTCCCACACTTACTCCAAAGGGTGTCCCCAAGCTGACCTCTTCAGGAAAAGAGAGTGCCTCCAGGGCTCCCTGAGAACCTTGGCTGACACTTCTGGACCCAGGTCCCTGCTGTGAGGAACTGGGTAGGAATGGAGAGGGCGGGCACATGGTGAGGAGGGGACACTAGAAGGGGAACCCCTCAAAGGCTTACTGCTGTCATCCGGGAAGACTAAAGATCAGAAAACTAAACTGGGACCGTGGGAATACACCACTCAGTAAGCACTGCATTCTCACTGTATTTATCAGGATGCAATGAAATGGATTCTTTTTCTTTTCCTTTTGCACCACACCCAGCAGTGCTCAGGGCTTACTCCTGGCTCTGCACTCAGGAATCACCCCTGGCAGTGCACAGGGGGCCTTATGGGATGGTTGGGGTGGAACTTGGGCTAGACGCTTCCCAGACCGAAGCTCATGCTTTGTATATGGATCCCTGCACTCAGTTCCCCACCACATGGCCCTCTGAGAACCGCTCGGAGCCATCTCTGAGCACAAAACCAGGGAGTAGCCCCTGAACGCCGCTGGTTGTTTCCCAAACCAAAAATAAATTCATGGATGTATTTTGAAAAACCCAGAAGCGTCATCGAATCCTCCCTATAAAAGAGCCAGGATTGGGGCTGGAGAGATAGCACAGCAGGTAGGGCGTTTGCCTTGCACGCGGCCGGCCGACCTGGGTTTGATTCCCAGCATCCCATATGGTCCCCTGAGCACTGCCAGGAGTAACTCCTGAGTGCAGAGCCAGGAGTAACCCCTGTGCGTCGCCAGGTGTGGCCCAAAAGGGAGAAAAAAGAGCCAGGATTTCCTGTTTAGAGGGATTCTTGCTGCTGCTTTGGGTGGGACCACCACCCCTGATTGCTCCCCAGCTGTGTTGCTGTGAAAAGTACTTCCCCCTCTGCATGCTTCTCTGGCCCTCCCCACTCTCCCCTCACCCCTTCCCACTTCCTCTGGGTAGGGCAGGAGTGGCGACTTGCAGCCTGCCCAGCTGTCAGACTTGAGTCTCGGGTCAGAATCAAGCCTCTTGTTTCCTTCAACCTATTTTGAATCCGAAAACGGCCCCAGCACCCTTCCAGCTGCAGCTTAGTGATCTAGTGACCTGGGGGTCTGGAGCTGGAGAAATAGTGCAGGGGTTTAGGTGTTTGCCTTGCATGCAGCTGGCCCTAGCTTGGTCCCTGGCTCCACTTGTCGTCCCAGTTGATGATGATCCCTGAGCGTGGAGCTGAGAGGAGCACTGCCAGGTGTGGTCCCAAACCAGACCAAAAGCCAACAGAGGGAGCTCTGGAGTGCACCTGCCTTGGTGGCCTCGACTGATGTCTCAGTGCAGAAGAAGGGGATGGTCAGGTGGGCAGTAACTTGTTTCATCAAGCCTAGGACCTGACCCAAGTCAGTAATGTGCACTACTGCTGACCACCTCCACACCCTGGAGATCAGGGTCCTGGGAACACAAGCATTAAGTGCCAGGCGGGCACATGAGTGGGCCAAAGGTCGCCCATCACCTCCCTGCAGCACCCCATGGTAGGAATGTGACTAATGGGTGCCCCTCTGTCTCAGAGTGGAGCCCTGAGTGTGAGAGGCTCCTCCCGCAGCTGGCTCTGCCTCTCTGCCCCTGGAGCTGAGCCGACCTGAGCCCTGGGAAGCTGCTGCAGGAATGGAGAGACTTCCAGCGCTGTCCCTGCGCCTGCCCCACAGCTGGGATTTCCTCTACTTGGCGAGCGTGTGAGACAATCTGATGCTCTACACTGGACACACATTTCCCATATCCAGCGATTCTCGTGTCAGAATTGCTTTTTTCCCTCCTCGTCTTCATCTCTACTGTAGAGGAGCGGTGCTGTGCCGGCAGCAGCTTGTCCTCCAGCCAGAGAGGGTTGCATCAGATGGGCTGACCTCAGTCTGGGGCAGGAGAGGGCAGGAGTGCTGGGGCCAGACGGGGCACAGAGTCAGGCAGACAAGAACAAGCAGAAGCCTGTCCCGCTGGGTGCCCCAGGCCTCCAGAATTGGAGAAGGAAGAAAGTACCCCACCCTGGTCCATCCCTCCCTGGGCCTCTAGCCCGCATAAGGTGGTCAGGGAGGAGAGCCTCCAACTCTCAGCAGCACCACACCCACCTACCAGCTCCACACAGACATTACCTTTACCACAGTCGTCCCCAATCCAGCCTGGTGTGTTTTCTCCTGGGAAAAGTCTGGTGTTGACACATCCCGCTGCCCTTGTCCTATTGCTGCCTGTAAGTACTGAGGGCTGGTACAAACCGTGAACAAGCAAGCATGTGTGGGAGCTGTCCCTCTGCACAGGTGGGAAGGAGAAGACAGGACAGGAGATGAAGGGAGGGACCTGGCCTTGTGGAGCTTAGAGCCCTGCAGGCTTGTGGGGGGCAGGAGCTGGAGCTGGTGAGGAGAGCTGGCTGAGGACGCCTCCAACACACCCAGGGGTGCCAGTAAAGAGCTGGACCTTGTGTGCCGGTGACCACCTTCGCATGCAGAGCAGGTGCCAATAAGGGTCCTTTCTTCCAGAGGGTGCAGGCAAGGGAGGGGAGTTCGGTCTCGGCTGTATTGTGTGAGGCTTCGGGGCTTCAGGTATTCACTTTCCTTTGAGCTGGAGCAGGGGGATTCAGCTGGGTTGACACCGGAGGAAACTCAGGCACAGGGAAATTTGTCAACTGTCCCATTGCCACGCAGCAGTGTTGTAGGGCAACCAAACCCTGCCAACTCAGAGCAGCACGCCAAGACAAAGGGCTATGGGCAGGCGAGGGAGTCCTGGGCAGTGCTGGGGGCTGCAGGGAAGGGGGAAGATGCGAGGGAGAGTTGACGGGGTGCAGGGAAGCCACAGTCAGGGAGGAGGGCAACAGCACTGATCCTAGTTCTTGAATTGTGCAGGAGACTCATACTCACTCAGAAAGCAAAGGAGATGGGGATGAGGAGTGTAAACAGCACGGTGCAGGCAGTGGGGAGGCCTCAAAGGGGAGCTCCTGTTGGCTCCGAGAGAAGCCAGCCAAGCAGAGCTACACCCGACGGAGGAGCTGCTTCTGTTTCAGAGGCGATTTGACTATTTTATCTAGTGATTTATTTCTAGCTGCTGCTAGCTCATTGCTCAGCACCTATGTACCTGGGCCTCCTGCGTGCAAAGCGTGCACTCTAGCCCTCACACCCATCACCATCTCTTTGTTTTTTTCTTTAGAAAACTCTCAATTTTTTCCAGAATTTTATTTCATTAAAGTCCGATGATTTACTAAGTCAGTCATAGTTGGGTTTTGGACATCATGTTCCATCATAGGTCCCACCCCAGCATCCTACTCCCCTGCCATCTTGACAGCTTTTGAACTTTGGTTATTAAAATTTGGGTCTCATGATTTCAGTGTTGTTTATCCTATGGTTTTTATATTTAGCTCTATCAACTGTAAAAAGTTGTTCTTAAAACAACTGTGTACCTTTTTTAAAAAAATTTTATTGAATCACCGTGAGATAGTTACAAGTTTTCATGTTTGGGTTACAGTCACACAATGATCAAACACTTGTCCCTCCACCAGTGCACATTCCCCACCACCAATGTCCCCAATATTCTCCCCTGAATCCCCCCTTTCCCACCCTCCCCCTGCCTCCATGGCAGACAGTATTCCCCATACTCTCTCTCTACTTTTGGGTATTATGATTTGCAATACAGACACTGAGAAGTTATCATTTTTGGTCCTTTATCTACTTTCAGCAACTGTATACCTTTCTTAAGCCAAGTCTGTTCTTAATACCTTGATGCCAACAGGCAGCAGGAGCAAAGAACAGTCTTCCCTTGCCCCGAGAACTCACTTTCAAGCCACCTAGATTGGCTTATTGAACATTGAGCACTTCCAGAAGCTTCTGCCTAGAGCCTGCACTAGTATAGTCAAGGAGACTGAAGCACCCAAAGGCCAGCCCCCCTAATGAGCGGGTCGCAGGCACCAATGTGAAAACAGCATGCCCGAGTGGCCACTGCCCTCCACTCCTGAAACCCTCTGCATGAGCCCACCTACACCGAGGTTTCCACAAGCTCCCTGGAACTTAGTTTGCTTTTATTTATTTCTTCAATCAGCTTTGACACCTGGAGGTACTCAGGAGATAATGTGTGACTGGAGCTCAAGACATGAGCTTCCAGTCCACTGAGCCATCTCTCTGGCTTCCAATGTAGGAACATTTAGAAGAGTGGTTGTAATGGCAGTTTTAATCACATGATCACAGGGTCACAATAGAGTTTAAGTGGGTGCATTTGTGGTATTGATGTACCAAGTTTCTGCACACCATTGCCTCCGAAGTGACCATGACCCTCACCCCCATTCCAGTGTCACCTTTGGTCTGAACTTTTTTCCCCCACCCCCCATAGTAAAGTAAAGGCCCTCCCGTTGATCATCGATTTGCTCGAGTGGGCCCAGTAACATCTCCATTGGAGATTTTGTTG
>JAOXYA010035700.1:0-12793 GCA_028565675.1 Sorex palustris
CCCATTCTCTAAGCTTTAAAAAAAAGGGGGGGCATAGGAAGTGTAGGGAGTTAAGTTAAAAAAAAGAGGTAAAACTTTAGTCAAGAATCTAAGTCTTTTGTCCCTAGAAATCAAGGTAAAATAGTGTTAGCTTATATAAGTTACTGTAGCATTAACTTTTGTAAATTACAATTTTGGTAATTTATATACCACTAACTATGTAAGTTGCTATAGTGTAACTTACACAATACTGTTAACCTTTGGGAGTTACAATAGTGTTAACTTATGTAAATTACAATAGTGGTAACATATAATAATGTTAACCTTTGTAAGTTATAGCACTGTTCACTATGTAAGTTACAACTGTGTTAACTATATAAGTTTTAATAGTGTAACTTACACAATGCTGTTAACCTTTGTAAATAAAAATAGTGTTAATTTATGTAAATTACAATAGTGATAACTTATATAATACTGTTAACCTTTGGAAATGACAATAATGTTAACATAGGTAAATTACAATAATGGTAATATAATGCACATAATGCTGTTAACTTTTGTACGTTACAGTAATATTAACTTATAAATTACAATAGTGTTAAGTTACACAATAGTCTTTAAGGTACAATGATGTTAATTTATAAAAATTACAATCATGGTAACTTTTGTTGTACAAAATTTTTCACTTCCACTGTCAAATTGCCAAAGACCTCCACCCCTGTCATGGCTTCATTTCTAGTGCATTGTCTCATCCTGCCCCATGGCTTGGCAACCTCAGTTCTGTCGTCAAAGTCCAAGGGTCTGTTTCTTGATTCTGCCCATTCCCTCTCTTTGTTTGCGAGAGCATTGAAAAACCTATAGCACAGCCATTAGGGCGTTTGCCTTGCACGCAGCCCACGTGGCTGACCCGAGTTCGATTTCTCCACCACTCTCAGAGAGCCTGGCAAGCTACCGAGAGTATCTCACCCACACGGCAAAGCCTGGCCAGCTACCCATGACGTATTGGATATGCCAAACGCAGTAACAACAAGTCTCACAATGGAGATGTTACTGGGTCCACTCAAGCAAATTGATGAATAACGGGAAGACAGTGCTACTTTAAAAAAACTGACATGTGAAACTGGATGAGGATTTATATACTTTAGAAAAATTTCATGAGGTCTAAATATAAAAAAGAATAATGTGTAGAATTTCATGTATTTCTTACTTTAAGTGCCCAGAGTTAAAACATTTCCATTAAGCTATTTTTATTGATTCAAGCAAACCTGTGTTTTTCTTAAACATTTAAGTTTACTTAAATGACTGGAGAATAAAAACAGAAAAGGTCCTCTGGGGCCCAGTTCCATTCTCAAGTATATAGTAGTAACACATTCTCAAGTGTATAGAAGCCTTGATACATGGTAGTCAAGTACTGACTGAATATGCCTTCATAGAAAGAGAGCCTGGATGGAAATAATCATCCCACACTTTTCTACACAAATCTTCATAGCTTCTGAAATAATTGGATTGAAATATTTGGATTGAAAGATGCAGAGCGAGGATTTGCAGAATTTCCTTTCTGTGTATACAAGTGGTTTGTCTATAGTATTTTATTCTTAACATTCATAATTCAGAGGAAAAGAAAGAAAAATAGGATGAAGCAACCATGTATCATCATGATTAGCTTTCAGTCTAATTATCGATGATACAGCTGGGCTGAGTCTTTCTGGGTTTGGCCGGGGACAGCCTCCTCGGGTTCTGTCACAGAGCTTTGCGTTCCCTCTCCATCACCTCTTTCTCTCTTCCTTGGCAGAGTTCGACAGCAGTTCTCCCACTCCCACCACCCCCTAAAGCACAGTCTGCTCCAAAGAACAGACAAAGCTCTCACCAGGAGCAGTTTTGAACCACGTTCTGCAACTCTAAGGAAACTGCATTGAGGCAGGGCATTTTCTTCTAGAACAGGGTTAAGTTCTAAGTGGGACAAGAAAACACAAGCATCATGTCTACTTACGCAGTAGGAGAGCTCCAAGCTTCTGGGTCAAACTCGTGCAGGCACTAGCCGGCAGGGATCCTCCTTAAGACCCCTGGGCAGAATTTCCTGGGGAGCCACCGACTGTGAGCCCTTCCAGAGTCACCTCGGGTGGTCCTAGTCTCTGGGCGGGAGGGAGCGAGGCTCACGCTACCCAAGCGCAGGCTGCAGTGACAGCTGGGCAGGTCTTCACGCAGAGGAGCCGCCTTCTGGTGCCTCCACCTTTTAAGTGAGGCGTGTCACCGATGACAACTAATTACTGTTGTCCACTCGGTTACCACCTGCGTGTCACAAGTTCCTACCCGGACGTGAGCCGAGCGGCTGGGCTGGCCCGAACCTAAACACCCTTTCTTGACCTGGCTTCCCGCGCTTGCAAATCCGCGCGGACACAGCCGAGAAGCCCCCTTGCCCTGACAGGACCCAGCCCGGTCCCGCCGTCCTCGCACGGAGGTGCCCGGAGGACCTGTCGTCGAGGGGACCGTCTGGGCACTCAGGTCCCGCCCCACGCTCCACCGAGGGGAGCTCCGCGGAGGGACACCCGCCCCGCCCCCGGGCCCTAAAAGGACCGACCGGGCCGGGAGGGGCAACTCGAAGAACGAAGGCGCCACGGCCTCGGGGAATTCGGGGCGCGGGGGCCACTCACCTGCTGGCCTGCGCTGCGTCGGGGGCTGGGGTCCAGGTTCGAGCGACGGGCTCGGGGCGGGTCAGGGAGCAAGTGAGGTGCGGGGTCGGGATCGCGGCTCCAGGCCGGGTCCTCGCAAGGTCGGACGCCGCTGCCGCCGCGCCGGTGGGCGGGATGCTTCTAACCGCCCTTCCCCTTCCCCGCCTGACGCCCCCCGCAGCGGGCCGCGCTGGTCCCGGGGCCCAGGGCGCCCGGTAAGAGCGCACGGCCGGCGGAGGGGGCGCGCACCCGGTTTCGCCCCGTTGAGCCCCGCCAGGTGCCCCCGCTCTGAGGGTGCGGCTGGCGGACGCTGCGGGCCCGGCCCTTCCCTCCCGGCCCTGGCTCCCGCAAGAGTGACCCGGAGTCCGGTTAATTAGTGACCGAGGCGAAGCGGGTGTGGAGTTACTGGTCAGAGTTCTCAGAAGCGGTGTGGCCTCTTGGCTGCTCACGGCGCCGTCTAGGCCCTGTCAGGCCCTGTCCAGATCGCACCCCTCGCCCGCTGGACGCGGGGAAAGCGGGCAGAACTGGCGGGAAGCAGGTGTCCGGCAGCAGCTGGGCCCAGCTCCGCAGCTCCCCTCTGCCTTTCTGTGGGATCAGGTGTGTGGCAGCGGCTCCGCGCAGCCCACGGGGTGGGACACACCCTCCTTCTGCACCGGTGTCAGGAGTGGCTCTGCGCTTCTCTTAGGGGGCTGGACAGAGTCACCTAAATTACAGCACCGGCCTTGCACAGGCGCCCAGGGCACTCTCCGGGGCTGGGCTGGTCTTGAATGAGGCCGGTCCGCGGAAACCTACTTTAGGCCTTTTTGGTAGACTTGCTGCCCTACTGTGTGCACGCCTCAGACCCTCTGCTAGCCTAGGACGTGAACCTTCTCCTGCCCTCTCCTCTGGGCTCAAGGCACGGGACCTAGCTTTTCTCAGTCCGCCCCAAGCAAATTCTTTTTTTTTCCCGCTTTTTGGGTCACACCCGGCGATGCTCAGGGGTTACTCCTGGTTCTGCACTCAGGAATTACTCCTGGCGGTGCTCAGGGGACCATATGGGATGCTGGGAATCGAACCCACCCGGGTCGACCGCGTGCAAGGCAAACGCCCTACCCGCTGTGCTATCACTCCAGCCCCAGAAGGAGTTCTTAATGTCCTGGAGAGTAGCTTTGGGCAAGATGGTCAGTTTCCCTTCCCCTCCTTTTCCATCTCCTTCAGACAAGTTGGTCAGCAGAAGCAAAAGGGGCCAGCAGGCATAGATTCATCCAAGACAGGCTGCATCGTGGGAGCAAGGAAGAGCAAGAGAGACTGATGGGGCCAGTTACCTCTGCAAAGATAGGAAACTCCTGGCTGCTTCTTCCCAAAATCCTAGAGGGGGATTGGCCCTCAAAGTCTTGTCCTCAGGGGCTGGAGCAAAAGTAACAGTAGGTATGGCGATGGCCTTGCACAGGCAGGGTTCCATCTCTGGCATTCCATAAGGTCCCTGGAGCACCGCCAGGAGTAATTCCTGAGCATCGCCGGGTATGACTCAAAACTCAAAAAGTTAAAAAAAAAAAGGTTTCTTGTCCTCAACAGTCAAAATGGAAAGCAAGGGACTGGAGATCGAATGTTCAAATTCAGAAAAGAATTTAAGAGAAGGGTGTGGTGTGGTTCAAAAACTTAAAATAAGAAGTGAGAGAGCAGTGAAGAAGGTATTTATATAAACTTGGTCCATTTTGTATCTCCAGTATAGTCACTGCTTTCTAGCTGGTGATATTTTGGGGAGGAGAGTGAATGGGCGCTTTGTGAGGACGGAATTAGCCAGGGAGCTGTAAGGAAGGGCAGGTCCAGCAGATGGAAAGTGGGGTGTTTTTCAGGTGGAATCATGTCTGGGAGTGATTTAAATAAATTGTGTTTGAATTTCTTTTTAAAATTAAAAAAAATATTTGGGCCACACCTGACGGTACTCATGGCTTATTCCTGACTGTGTTCAGGGATCACTCATGGCAGACATGGTGATCATAAAGCGTGCCGAGGATGGATTTTTGGGTCAGCCAATTGCAAGGCAAATGTCCTACCTCCACTCTGCCCCTGTTCATATTTTAATTTCTTTTTTGGCAGTGTCTATCAAACTCGGGGTCTCACACATGCATAGCACATGGTCTGCCTGGCTGAGCACCAACCCCCAGTGATATTTTTGTTGTTTTGGGACCTCACCTGGTGATTCTCAGAGGTTATCCTGGCTCTGCTCTCAGAGGTCACTTCTGATGGTGCTTGGGAGACCATATGGGATGCTGGGGATTGAACCTGGGCCTGCTGTGTGCGAGGCAAACACCTTTACCTGCTGTACTATCGCTCTGGCCCCTCTAGTATTATTTTGATGATATTTAGAGCTGGTGGAAGTGGAGGCCAGACCACTTGCCAGTGTCCCTTGGCTTACGTGTAATTCTAGTTTAAGTTTATAGTAGGAAGACGTGGGGGTTCAGTGCCTTCCTTGAGCTTTGATTTATTTGTGGTCACACCCAGCAGTGCTCAGGGCTTATTCCTGCTCTGTAACTCAGGGATCACTCCCTGACTGGCAGGGCTCAGGGGACTATATGGGATGCCGAGGATGAACCTGAGTCAGCCGCGTTGCAAGGCAATCACCCTCCCCGCGGTCCTGGGATGTGTTTTGTGATGTGATGAAGTGCTTTTCAGAGTGAAAGGTAGGAGTGCATGGTGGCGGAGAGAAAGTAGAGGACAGCAAGGTGGAGCATCTGAGAGTTAGACGAGGGCATGTGGCAAATCCTGGGAAGAAGGGATGTTGCGAAGCTGAGGGAGCTGTGGCAGATGCCAGCCCCAAATCTCGAGGGAGGAAAGGATGGAGCCTGGCAGGTGGAGGGCGAAGAATGGACTGTTCGCATAGAGGAAATGGAACTTTGGAGTCTGCATACCCCTGGCTCTCCCTCTCGTGAATTCATAAACTTTGGGCCGAAGTGAGTTAACTTGAGTCCCACCTTTGCGAGCATGGCCACCTTCCCGAGAGGCGTGCCTGGGTACGAGATGCCTGATGTTTTGGACTCTGTTGGAACGCTTTCCTGATGCCTGCGCTACTTTGGCTAGTCCCGTGTGTCATCAGTTTGTAATGCCTGCTACTTACTCCCACGCAGATGCTCCAAACACGGTTTAAACTCCCTATCATGTTCTTTGTTCTTTGATTTTCCTTTGAACTTGTTTTTTTCTGGTGGGGAGGTGGGGTTGGACCACAGCCTGCAGTATTTAGGGCTTGCTACTGGCTTTGCACTCAGGCATCACTCCTGGCGGGCTTGGACCATATGGAGTGCTGAGGATCAAACCTGGCTTAGTCTTGTACAAGGTCCACTTTGAACATTTTTGTGTGTGGGGGTGTGGGGTGTGGGTGGGGAGGGGACAAACCTGGCAGTGTTCAGGGCTTACTCCTGGCTGTCCTTTTTTTTTGCTTTTTGGGTCATACCCACCTATGTACGGGGTACCCGGTGATGCACAGGGGGTTACTTCTGGCTTATGCACTCAGGAATTTCTCTTGGCGGTGCTCAGGGGACCATATGGAATGCAGGGAATCGAACCCGGGTTGGCTGTGTGCAAGGCAAACGCCCTACCTGCTGTGCTATCATTCCAGCCCTCTCCTGGCTCTGTTCTTAGGGATCACTCATGGCAGGCTTGGGGGACTATATAGGGTGCTGGGGATCGAACCCAGGTGGGCTGCGTGCAAGTCAAATGTCCTACCCACTGTACTATCACTTCAGCCTCCGAACTTCTTTATACACTAATACTTGCATTAAAATTGTGCATCTCTTTGAGACTTCTTTTCCAAATTGCTTTCTAAAATTATCATGAAGATGGGTAAGTTTTCCCTGTGTCTGATGGGACAGTTCTCAAGACTTCTGCTATATCTGATTTGGCTTTAGATTTTTTGGGAAGGAATGGGGTGGGTTTGGGTCCCATCAGCAGTGCTCATGTCTTACTCCTGGCTTTGCACTGAGGAATCACTCCTGGTGACTTAGACTATATGGGATGCCTGGAATTGAACCCCAGATTGATGCATGTAAGGCAGATAGATGCCTTGCCTACTATACTATTTCTCAGCCCCCAACTTTTAGTTTTCTTTTTCTCAATTATTTATTTTCTCCTCTACATGTCCTAGATCTTGATAAGAATAGGTATTTTCAGGTTCCGTTGCAAATACCTACATTGATTCTACTTTCCCTTAATGGAAACTATAAATATTGTCTCAGGGCATGATCTAGCTTTTCTAGAAGGAAGATAGATCTTTTTAAAAAAAGAAAAATTGGGAGATGGGTTTCTAACTAGGATTACTTCTGCAACTATGTTTAAAAAAAGTATCAAGCATCTTGGGGCTAGAGTGATAGTACAGCAGGTAGGGCATTTGCCTTGCATGAATCCGACTCAGGGTTGATCCCTGGCATCCCATATGACCCCCTGAACACTGGCAGGAGTGATTCTTTTTTTTTTTTTTGGTCATACCTGGCGATGCACAGGGGCCACTCCTGCACTCAGAAATTACCCATGGCAGTGCTCAGGGGACCATATGGGATGCTGGGAATCGAACCTGGGTTGGCCGCGTGCAAGGCAAACGCCCTACCAGCTGTGCTATCGCTCCAGCCCGCAGAGTGATTCTTGAGTGCAGAGCCAGGAGTAACCCCTGAGCATCACCCGTGTGACCCAAATCCCCAGTATTAAAAAAAAAAAAACCAAGCATCTCCTTGGGAGTAGAATGAAAGCACATGACCTCTCTCCATTGAGTTTTTATAGCTTTTGTGTTCTAGGGTTCAGAGTAACTAAGCACCGTGCATAACAATGAGTGTCGTTGTTTGTTCCCTATCTCAGAACTGGAAGAATTTTGGGTCCTTCTGTCCAAGTGGCCATTCCTCTTGGGTCTCTTCTCCAGCTGCTGCCCGCCAGCTCACTGCCTCGGATGCCAGAGCAGGACAGGACTAATGGTGGGAAGATTTCTTGCCCTGATAGCAAGAGGAAAGTTAACTCCTTGAAACTGTCAACTGCAGACTCTCATTGATTTCTTTGTTGGACTTGGTGCCCCTGAGCGTTGCTAGGGGTTAACTGCCCCAATTTACTCTCCACCCCACCTTCCACATTCTAGACCCAGTTCCTGAAATTGTTTCTTTCTGTATCATTTCTAGATTCCGTGTTGTTCAGCCTGGTTATTGCTCTGACCCTCTTCCTTTGGAGTGGTGTGGCAGCCACCGCAGACAACTGGCTAAATGTGATTGTAGCTGAAGTGGGTTTGCTCCCACGTGTGCTTTCTAAATGAGTACATCATGTTTGGGCTATTTCTGATGAACTGCAGATGCAGAGCATGGCTCTGTTTAGCCTTCCAAAGTTGACAGCATTCAAAGGTCTATTGCCATGGGCATCTCAAAACCCAAGTACAGTCATGTAGGGTTTAGTGACTACTAAGTATTCCAGGCTTCCACAGTCTATGGCCTTGATCTTTGAGTGATTGTGTGTGTGTGTGATGTGTACTTATATCTTCCTTGACTAGTATTGAGGGTTAGGAAAGATATATTTGAAGTTTCAGGGGGTTGACATTGAGTTTTTGTTTGTTTATTTTTGTGCCACATCCAGCAGTGCTCAGGGTTTACTCTGGCTCTGTTCTCAGGGATCACTCCTGGTGTTGCTTGGGGAACCATTTGGGTTTTGTTTGTTTTTTGTCTTTGTTCTTTTTTTTTTTCTTTCTTTCTGGGTCATACCCAGCAATGCTCAGGAATTACTCCTGGCAGTGCTTGGGGGGACCATAAGGGATCCCGGGGATCAAACCCGAGTCGGCTGGTGCTTGAGGGACCATATGTGATGCCGGGGATCGAACTCGAGTCAGCCATGTGCAAGGAAAATGCCCTACCCACTGTATTTTCGCTCCGGCCCTTGGGGAACCATTTGGGATACCGGGGATTGAACCCTGGTCAGCCACATGCAAGACAAGCACTCTACCCATTGTGCTATCAGTCTGACCCTAGTTTCAGGGGTTTAAAATGAACATTTCACCCAAACATTTTAGGATATTGACCAGCGGTGGACAGCTGACCACTTTGCATCCTTGAGTAAATTTGCTGGACTTGAATCACAGCTGACATTTAAGGGCTTTGTGCATGCTGTCCTCTGAAATCCAGGACCTAATATATAAATAGATGCATGACTGTTGCAGCCATGCAAAGCTCCAAGTGGTAATTTGGTGGGGAGCGTGGGCACTAACAGTGGGCAAAGGTGTGACCTTTCTCTGTTGTCTCATAACTGGTGGCACCACTTCTGCCTCCTTCTGAGAACTCAGCTGGTGACCATGTGTTGGCACAGCTGAGGCCAGACTGAAGTGAGGCATTCTCCGTGAGTGGGGATTTTTTCTAGGGCTTTCACACACCCGGCTGTGCTCAGGGCTTCTTCCTGGCTCTGCGCTCGGGGATCACTTGCAGTGGGCTTTGGGGAACCATATGTGGTTGCAAGCAGCCTACCTGCTATACTTTTGCTCTGGTCCCATGAGTGGGAATTTAAGGAGGGGTTGAGGTGGGGGACTGAAAACAAACAAAACAAAACTCTGCACTAACCAAAACAAATAGTAGTTTAATAAATATAAGGGACAAAATACCAACATTGAAAGATCACTGTCGTCCCATTGTTCATTGATTTGCTCTAGTGAGAGCCCATAACATCTCCATTAGTCCCAGCCCTGAGATTTTAGCAGCCTCTCCTTACTCTTCCTTCCCAACAGTGCCGTATTCAGGGTCAGGGGAATGAGGTCCGTTATTGTTACTGTTTTTGGCATATCGAATATGTCACAGGGAGCTTGCCAGGCCCTGCTGTGTGGGCAGGATACTTGCTGGCCTCTCTGAGAGGGATGGAGAATGTATACAAGCAAGTATGTTAAAACCAAACACATGTGTGCTGCTTTAGGTACATCAATGGGCTAGGCTATAAGAGGTCTGCCAAGCTAATGGAAGATGGGTGATCTGGGTGGAGAAGACCCAGTCCCAATCGGAGCAGGCTTGGAGATCTCAGCCCCAGATCCCACATACCTGAGTTCCTCTGGCAGTTCCTTCATGCGTGAGGCTCGTCCGAGCATGTGGAGAGTGGTCTTAAGCATGACTGTGGCTGGTTCCGGAGGTCTTCAGCTGGGGCTCTGCTCAGGGTGGGGAGGGAAACTCAACCCTCCTCCCTCTGAGGGGCCCTGGTGAAGACAACCAATCACAGGGGCAGGGGATTCTGCATCCAACATTGAAAGATAGAGACCATATATCAGCATGGAGATTAAGATGAGGTGTATGAGAGGAATTTGTCCAGGTGTAAGGTTTTTAGACCCTGTGTTTTTTGGTTTGATTCTTTGAGGGGGAGATTGGGGTTCCAGCTGATGTCCCCTCGGCCTCCCTCACCCTCCATGCCCTCAGCAAGAGCTTTTTTTTTTTCCTTTTTGGGTCACACCCGGTGATGCACAGGGGTTACTCCTGGCTCTGTGCCCAGGAATCACCCCTGGCGGTGCTCAGGGGACCATATGGGATGCTGGGAATCGAACCCGGGTCAACCGCGTGCAAGGCAAGCGCCCTACCCGCTGTACTATCGGTCCAGCCCCACAGCAAGAGCTTCTTTTTGCTGGTTTTCCCAGTTTGGCTCACATCTCACCTGTCTGCTTGGGGCTTACTTGGGGCTCTGTGCTCAGGAATCACTCCGGGTGGGTTCAGGGGACACTATGGGGTACCCGGGATCAATCAAATCAGGTTGCCTGTGTAAGGCAGATGCCCTATTTGCTGTTAATGCTCTGGCCCGAGAAAAAATTTTTGAGCAAGAACTTTTTTTTTTAATTGAATCACAGGGAGATACAGAGTTACAAAGTTGTTCAGGATGGGGTTTCAGTAATACAATGTTTATTCCTTCACCAGTGTATATTTCCCAGCACCAATGTCTCCAGTACCCGCCCCCCCCACACACACACTCAGGTCCCCTCCACCCCCACACACTGCCTCAACATGAGCTTTTTGTCCAGGTCTCACAGTTCACAGGAATTTCAGGCTTTGGATGTCAGCTCTCAATCCCAAGAAGGTGAAAACTGTAATGTTGCTTATGTCCACCAGAGTCTTGCCAAACCACAGAGCCCTAAACGCTGCATCTGGCCAGCCGTGAAAATTGTGGGACGGCCACAGATAGCCATGGTGCTGTCCTGGCGTCAGCTTCGTCAGCCCCAGATGGTTGAAGTGACAAAAGCTGGAGCTCAGGTGGCGTGGAGAGCGGTGCCTCTAGAAGTTGGGTTAGGATGGAGTCTTGTTCTATGATTCTGTTGCAGCTCCTTTTGGCCTTCAGTTCCGTAGAGCTGAAGGTAATTGTGACTTTAAAATGCTTCAAAAGGGGCCGGGGTGATAGTGCAGCCGGTAGGGCATTTGTCTTGCATGCTCCTGACCTGGGTTCGATCCCCCGCACCCCATAGGATCCCCTGAGCCTGTTAGGACCAAGCCCTGAGCATTGTCAGGTTTGCCCCCTGCCCCCATAAAGCTTGATAGTAATGAAAGTCACAAAACGGGGAAAATCATGTTTCCTTCTTGCCTTTTCTTTGCTTTTTTTTTTTTTTTTTTGCTTTTTGGGTCACACCCAGTGATGTTCAGGGGTTACTTCTGGCCCTGCACTCAGGAATTACTCCTGGTGGTACTTGGGAGACCATATGGGATGCCAGTTGTGTGCAAGGCAAATGCCCTACCCGCTGTCCTATCTTTCTAGCCCTGAGATGCTTGATTTTTTTTAAAAAGATGTAAGTCACAGAAGTAATTCTAGGTAGAAAATCATCTCCCATTTTTTTTGGGGGGAGGGGGCTCTTTGGGTCACACCAGTGATGCTTAGGGGTTACTTCTGGCTCAGGAATTACTCCTGGTGGTACTCGGGGGACCATATGGGTTGCCGGGGATCGAACTTGGATCAGCTGCTATACTACTGCTCTGGCCTTAGTCCTTTACTTTTCAATTTCTATATTTTGCTCTTTGTTACTGCTTGAAGTTAGACCTCAGGCAGGGTTGGCTGTGGGTTCTTGACTTTTCTGCTGCTCTGGCCAGGGGCTCTAAGGTAGAGCTGGGTTATTCCTAGGGATGGACTCTAGTTACTTCCAGCCAGCATTGTAGGGGGTTGGGGTGAGAAAAGTCCTCCTCTAGAATGTGTCAGCATTTGGCAGCCACCCACCTTGGCACTGTCTTTGTTTTGCAGCCTGTTGTTAGCAGAACGTTGGACAGTGAGCTTTCTGGTGGAGCATTTGATCTTTGGATTTGCTCTTTGGCGTAGAGCAGGTAGCAGATGTTGAGTTGAGCATAGGTTGAAACTCTCATACACACGCGCGCACACACACGGCCTATACACACGGCCTATGCTCTTCCCCTGTTTGAGTTCTTTTCTTTGTTTTGGGGCCACGCCCACCCAGTGATGCTCGGGCTTACTCCTCTGTTCTTTTTTAAACATTTATTTTGGAGGGGAGTTTTGGGTCACACCTAGCAGTGCTCAGGAGATATTCTAGGTTCTATGCAGCATTGGTCATGCTGGGAACGAGTCCCTTACCACCTCTCTCCCCAGAGGAACATTTTGTGGGATGTACCAGAATCCTTGAACATTTCTTTTTGGGAGAGGGTAGGTTGGGGCCACACCTGAAAATTCAGGGCTGCTTTGTGACACTGCTCTGGGATCCCTCCTGAATCTCTGTTCAGGGATCACTCCTAGAGGTGTTTGGGGACCAGATTTATTGCCAAGGATTTAACCAGGGCAGCCACAGGTAAGGCATGTGACTTCCATGCATGCTGTACTACTACTCTGGCCAGAGTTTGATTTTATAGGGGTGTTTCCTCAGACATGAAGGGGCTCAACGGGAACAGAGACAGCCTTGGGACTGACTGACAGCACCCCTGGGTGATAGATTTAAGCCCAGTGAGCAGGCTGGAGGGATTCACTTCTGTCACTTCCACCTGCTTTGTCCAACTTGGCTGTGGGTTTTAATCTTTTTTTTTTATAGTCTTAGTACATGCTTATTCATGCCTTTATCATTTTTTTAACCTTTTTACTGAATCACTGTGAGGTAGACTCTTCCAAAGCTGTTCATGATTGGATTTCAGTCATATAGTATTTCAACACCCATTTCTCCACCAGTGGACATTTCCCAGCACCAGTGGCCCCAGGTTCCC
>JAOXYA010035707.1:0-25627 GCA_028565675.1 Sorex palustris
TCCCGCAGCACATAAGATCAGATTCCAAGCCATGGGATGATCCTCCTGGCCCTTATCTCTACTATCCTTAGGTGTTAGTCTCCCATTCTATTCCTTTATATTCCACAAATGAGTGCCGTCATTCCATGTCTGTCCCTCTCTTTCTGACTCATTTCACTTAGCATGAGACTCTCCATGTTGATCCACTTAAGGGCCCATGCTTTTAATGTTTTCAGCTCTTCTCACGTCACACGAAGGTGCTGATGCCGGTGCTGTCAGCATCCTGTGCCAGGATCTTGTGTGGAATAACTCACACTGCCCTCATCAGTGGCAAGAACTGGTTTCCAAACTTGTTTTAACCTTGGGGCCGGGGCGATAGTACAGTTGGGGTGTTTGTTTGCCTTGCATGTGGCCCATTTGGGTTTGATCCCTGACAACCCCCATATGACACCGCCTGGAATGACCCGTGAGCACAGAGCCAAGAGGAATCCCTGAGCACTGCTGGGTGTGGCTCTGAATCTAAAAATATTTTAAACATCTTTTTATTAACCTCAACTCCAACCATAACCCCAGTCCCTCCCCCGCCCCACTTCAGAGTTGAGGAGAGGGAGGCTGAGGAAGCTTCCAAGATCACTCGCTGGCAAAGAATCCGAGCTCGGGCTGGCGTGGCTCCAAGGATGTTGGGGTCTCCCTCCTGTACCCGCACGGCGTCTTGGCACCCCGCTGCTCCGATCAAGGCTTCTGCCGAGCTTCCCAAGTCGCCTGTCCTGCCTGGGAGCCGCCCGGCGGGGTTCCTTTAATTGCCGTGATCGCCTTTTTTTCGTTTTTATCTTCTGTTTCTTTGCTGAGACTTCCCACGTCTCCACACGTTTCAAGAGTGTTCTCTGTACTTGTTGGAGGATGTTTCTAGCAGGTGCTCTGAAGTCTGTCGGATTATTCGACATCTGTGCTGCTCGGCCTGGGGCAGAGTTTCCCTGCTTCTCAGCCGGCAGTTCTGGATGGCGTCCGGGGCGTTGCACATGGCACCGCGCTCTCTGGGTCCCCGGTAAACCCAGGGCGTCTGTTGACGCGGTGGCTCTTGGCCAGGCCAGGTGCGACCAGCCATCCTCGGGCCAGGCTCTCACCTGACTGCGTCTCCGAGTCCTCGCCTTGCATTCGTCCTTCCTGTGGTTCTAGCTGTCTCTGAGACACAGGTCGGGGCTTCACCCCCGTCTGCAGACCAGAGTGTGGACCGGGGCCTGTCCACGGGAGAACAGAAAGCCTGAGGGCCTCGGCTAGTCTCCCTCTTGGCCATCTCTGGAAATAGTTCCCGGTGTTTGGGGTTGGTCTAGATTCTCCCTCTCACTTACCATCACCATGTTATGTTCTCTGGCGCTGCCTTCACAGCCCTGGGGAGAGAGTCAGACCGTCATCCACCTGGCTGTGTGCTCACGGCCCCTGGGATGCAGGGATGCTCACGGGGTGCGGTGGTGACCCGAGGGTGGGGAGAGAGGGAGGGATGGTACCGGTGCCTCGTCGCGAATGCAGCTCTCTCTGGGCCGCAGGCCCCCAGGGCTGTGCTGGGTCTGGGCCATGGAAACGGGGCAGAGAGAGATGGGGGTGCTGACGCCTGGTCCGAGTCTCACCCTGCCGGACCTGCCCGGCTCTCTCTGCCCACCAGGGGCGGCGGGTCTGGGCTAGTATTCTGCAGGGAAACCCCACAGGAAGGCCACCGCTGGCGCTGTGATGCCGAGTCTGGCTACTGTGCCTCACAGGGACGTCACGTGACTGTGAGGAGTGGGAGGAGAGGATGGGGGGAGCCGTGGCCACTGGGGCTTGACGTTCTGCTGTGTCTCTGGGCCCAGGTCCTCCTGCCCACCGCGGTCACAGGGCCCCTCCCCCTAGTCTGGTTTCTAGAATAAAGGGAGATGCAGGGACTCAAGGAGAGAGAGGAAAACCCAGGGCTGTGGACACTGGCGGTGGGTGTCGCCCGATTTCAGCAGGGACAGCGGCCACTGGGCGCTGGGGAACACAGGTGCCGGCAGGAAGTGGCCTGATGAAAGTTCTTAAACTCTCCACCACAGACCACGAGCAAATTCTATTATTTTAAAATACTATTACTGCTAACAAGCATTTAACAGCATCAGCTGCGCTGTAATTTGATTAGAGACCCACTCGGATTAGGCCTAAGGGACCTGCCTCAGCGGCCGCTCCTGGAGCAACAGCGCTGCAGAGTTAGGGGCACAGCTGTCCCGGCCTGGCCCCGGAGGCCGCATCCAGGGATGGGCTCACGGGGCTGACCCCTGCCCTGCCTCATGGTGGGAGACCTGGCACCTAACCGCACCCCTCTCGTGGCCTTCCCGGCGCCTGTGACCCCTTCCGCCTGCCTGCGGGACTCCGGGGTGGTTGTGCCCGCCAAGCAGTGCCCAGCCGAGTTATTTCAGGAGCTGGCAGGAGATTCCAGAGACTCGCTATCCAGATGGTCTTGAAATTGCTGATCAAGACGGTCAAATCAGGCGCCAGCCTTGGAGGGGACAGTTAATTAAGTGCCGTGACTGGCCTCCCGACTGGGGCGAAGCCGCTGCCAGGGCAGAGGCAAGAAGGAGTACCCGCACCGCGGCCCCAGAGACCGGCCCCCCTGCCCCCACGAAGGGGTGAAGCCGGCTCAGCCTGTCCCTGCCCCACATGCTACCCGTCCTCAGGGCAGGACGACGGGTCCAGCCTCAGAGGCCAGAGCAGGGCAACAGGACCCTTGACCCTTTGGGGGAAGAAGCCGTGACCACACAGGGACTCCATCGGGCAGACAGCTCTGGGCGTGGGGCCATGGTCCTTCTCTCCCAAGCCTGTGGGGCCGGCCCTGCCCGCTGGACCCCGAGGAAGGTGCCCACACTGGCCACGGGGACCCGACTTTCTCTGTAGCATCTCAGGCCGGGAAACGACAGACGGTCTCCGGGACGCCGGGGTCCCCGCTGCGTGTAAGGTGTGAGGCTCTGTGACCAGTTTCTTCAGGTCCCAGCGCCCCAGGCTGTGAGGCTGCTACTGTGGGGTTGAGTCTGTGATCAATGGTCGGCCCCTTTGGCCTGGTCTCTGCTGCCCTGAGCCCCTGGCTTCCCGGGGCAGGTGCCTGTCCTTCAGGGCCAATTTCTCAGTGTTTCAGAGTTATGGAGGCTCACAAAGAGCTTCTGATGCTGTGGTTGGGCAGCAGAGAAACGCCAGATGGGCCGGTCTGCTGGCTCCAGCTGGGCACTGGCAGCCATGCCGGGAGGGGGAACCCCGAGTTCAGGGGCTATACTCTGCACTCAGGTCCGTGTTCAGCTCCTGGAACCATGTGGACCCTCTGAGCACCACTGGGCCCAAGCACTGAAGTGTCTGACGGGGGGCTGAGTGTCACTGGGAGAGACTGGGGCCCCTGAGTGCTGTTGGGGAGCTCCTGCCACAACCCCAGCACACACAGCACAGGCCCACAAATTCCGAGAGAGTCCGGATGCAGCCCCCATCTCATCAGGGAAAGAGGGGTGCTGGCTGACCTCTCACCCTGTCCTGCACCCAGGATGGTGGCTGGGGACTCAGACGGTTCCCCTCCCCCCACCATGTGGTTGCCAGATGCAACATGCAGTCTTGTGGGGGATGCAGGGAGGAAACAGCCTTGGGGTGCGCTGAGGGATGGGTGCTAAGGGACGGGGCCCTGGGGTCGGGGTGTGAGGACGGTCCCTTGGAGGTGCTGCCCCAGCTTCTCTGCTTTGGATCTTGATGGAAAACTCTACGGAAGTGTGTCTGTCTGTGTGCGTATGTTTGTGTTTGTGTGTGTGTGATGGGCTCCCAAGGTGCAGACAACACATTCCTGACCCTCATCATCCCTGGAAGACCCCAATCTGTCCTCCAAGGGCTGTGCGGAAACTGTCCACATGGCTGAGGGCAGGAGCCCACGGGCTGTGGGACACGGGGCTGGCCTGTGCCCCAGAGATGCCAGGCTCAGCCCCTTAGAAGCGGTGGTAGGCACTGGACCCCAGGAGGCTCGACTGCCCAGCTGCCCTGCCAGCCCCGCCCTCTCCTCTGGCTCTCCTCCTCCCTCTCTCCCTCCCTCCTGTACTCCCACTCCCCTTCCTCCCTCCTTCTCCTCCTTCGCCTCCCCTCCCCCTTTCACTCCTCCTCCCTCCCCTTTTCAGGGTAAGGTTCTTTATGAGTCTCTGTGACCCTGCCCACCCCAGGCCCTCTAGGGCTCACCTCAAGGGGTACTCTGGAAGGAGTGGCCAGGTTGGGGGACCCTCGGCCCGGGCAGGGGCTCAGTGCCAGCCAGCCACCATCTCCTTTGCCCCTGCAGCTGTGGTACTAGCCCCGGGCAGCAGTTTGGCTTTGTCCCGTGAGGCCCTGGGGACCCTCAGATTCTCAGGGTCGCCTGGGAGTGGCGGCCCGGCTGATCGGCCTCTGAGGGGGCTGGGCACACGTCAGTCCTTGTCCTTGACGAGGGAGCACCAGGAGCCAGGCTAGCTGGTCAGGTCTTGTGAGTAAATGTCATTCCTGCCGCGGGGGGCGCAGGGCGGGCGGCCTCCACACCAGCCCAGCGCCCTCAGCCCCATTTATCATAAAATCATTTACAGCCCCATAAATGTGTTAATTTGGGTGTCGGTGATGTATGCCTTTGATTTAGGAGCTGACATTTCTGCCCGTGGCTGCGCAGCAGGCCTGCAGCTGGGGAGGGGTCCCCGCCGCCTGTCGGGGGAAGCCCGCTCCACAGAGCTCTTGGGATGGGGGGGCATCGGGGAGGCATCAGAGGGCACTCGGGCCCGGGGTGGAGTGGGTGGGGAAGGCGCTGGAGGCTGGCTGGGGTCTCTGCAGCGTCAGTGAGGTTGCACCAGGCTCTTTCCGGGACCGAACATGCCACCCCATGACTTCACTGTGCTGGGCACCTGTAGGTGCCGGGGCTGGGTGGGGCTCCTGCCCCCCGGCCGGTCCTCCACCACACCTTCCCATGCCCTGCCCTGTCCACGCCACGCGCCCATGCCTGGCCACGGCCCCTGGTAGTCCAACCATGCCCACCACAGGCCACGCCCACACCAGGACATGCTCCCACAGCCGGCCATGCCCTGCCATGCCCCATGCCACGCCCCACGCCCAGCCACGCCCTAGGCCGACCACGCCCACAAAGGCCACGCCCATAACACGCCACGCCCATGCCATGCCGCGCCCTCACAGCTGGCCAGCCCCATGTCAGTCACGCCTCCATGCCCGGCCACGCCCCTGATAGTCCCACCACGCCCCTGTCTGGCCACGCCCCCACGGTAGACCACGCCCCAGGTTGACCATGCCCCAGGTTGACCACGCCCTCAATCTGGCCACGCCTCCGTGGCCGGCCATGCCCCATGCCTAGCTGGCAGCCCCCAGCCCCTGCCGGCTCTGCTCTGCGTCTGTTCCCAGAGCTCCTGGAAAAGATGGGCAGAGGCGCCAGCTGCTCCTCCCCAGCCCTCGCCAGCTCGGGGCTGCCGGCCGGGCACCCACCTGGCAGATGCCCTGCGCTACAGGATGAGTTGGTGCAGGAAACGCCGCGGGGGTGCTGGCCTGGGCCTAGGGTGCAAGCGAGCGCCCCCTGGTAGCAGCCGCCGCTCCCTGGGGGGGTCGGTGCTCCCCGCTGTCCTCCCTCCCGCCCCCGGCTGCTCCTGCTGCTCCTGCACCTCCGCTTGGCTCCTGTGTCAGTAGCAGCCCACACTCTGCGGGGCTCCTCTCCCCTCCCCGCCCCCATAGTTTATTAAAAAACGAACGCACAGTAAATCATTTCCATGGCAGTGAAGAGGCACCCCCTGAGCGCAGGGGAGGCCCAGGGTACAATGCCGGGCCAGCGGGACACCGGGTTCTGCCTCCAGGCCTCCCTGCACCCCTCTGCTACAGCTGAGGCCTTCTCTGTCCCGGTGACTGTGGGCTTACCACGCCCATCACGGCGGGGACTTCTTTACAGCGCCTGCCTGCTGCTCCGTCTCTCCACGAGTTTCCCATCCACCTGGGGTCCGTGGGGTGCGAGAAGTGAGTCCTGTTCCACCTTGTGCTGGTTTTGTGATCCTCCAGGTGCAGCTCTGAACATCCATCCTGGCATCCCAGTCTGGCCGGCAGCAGCCAACCAATTCCCTGGGCAGCTGCGTCCTAGAGGGGTGTCCCGTGGTCTCCAGCTGGGGTCATTAGAGGGAGGGACAGCAGGGAAAGCCAGGGGTTCCTGGCTACTGCGTCCCTGAGTCCTTTAGAAGAGGCCCTAGGGCCAGCAGGAAGGGTGAGGGGTGAGGCCAGTATCTGAGGTTCTGGAACATTTTGTTTCAGTCTGACTATTCAGTATGAAAGAAGGCCTGTGGTTCTGCTCAGCAGAGCCCTGGGGTCCAGGAGGTGGGGGAGGACCCAGCCAGTGGAGGTGACTGGCTCAGCTTGGGGGCCCCAGGGGGCTGGGAGGGTGTATGTGGGGCTCTGGGCTGGGCTGGGTGCCTGGAACTGCCCCTCTGCATGCAGGGAGTGACCCTGGCTCTGAACCCCACACCATTCCCTGCAGTCGGGGGTTCTCGGCCCTCAGGTCCCGGGCACTATCCTGATGCCTTCCCACCCGCCCCTGATGTGGGGCTCAGCCCAGCACCATCTCCTCAGCCACTGGGCTCCAGGCCCCACACGCCCCGACACGCAGCTGCCCCTCGGGCTGGGCTGAGGTAGGGCTGCAGCAGGTCCCGAGACTCCCACACCCCACAGAGGGGCCCTAGACATGGCTCGGCCTGGTCCTGCCCTCCTCGGAGCCAGGCTCATGCAATGTGGGGGTCCTCTCCACAGTTGAGCAGGGTGGGGGTTGGGGGCGCCAGGCCCACCTCTCTGAGCTGGCTCGCGCCAGGCCTGCAGGCACCCAGCTGCCTCTGGCAGTGTCCATGGACAGCTCTGCCTTGCAGCCCGGCCCACCCCACTCAAGTAGCCTCTTGGTGACCTGGCTGAACCCCGGGAGGAGCCATGTTGGGGGCCTTGGCCAGGAGGGGATGGGCACCCCAGGCCCCATGGACATGACACCACAGAACAGCTGTGTGATAGCTGTACTCATGTGTGAGAGTGTGTGTGTCTGCAGGCATAGGGCTGGCTGTGGGGCTGTGCCCACCTGGGGCCGCAGATATTTAGGGTCCGTGGGGCCGTGCCCACCTGAGCCTGCAGGTATTTGGGGGTCTATTGGGCCATGCCCACCTGAGCCTACAGGTATTTGGGGGCCGTGGGGCCATGCACACCTGAGCCTGAATGTTTCTGGGGGCCGTGGGGCCGTGCCCAGCTGGGCCTGCAGGTTTTTTGGGGCCATGGGGCCGTGCCCACCTGAGCCTGCAGTTATTTGGGGGCCATGGGGCCGTGCTCACCTGAGCCTGAAAGATGCGTGTGGCTGCGGTGTCTTCTGGGCGATGAGCAGGGACACTCACTGGTTTCCAGATGTCCAGGACCCGGCGCAGACCCAGGTCTCTGTGGAGTTCTGCGGGGTGCTGGGGCCCTTTCTATGGACCCCAGGGGCCAGCGGGGCCATCCTCACTCTACTTCAGAGGCTCCCCTCCACCTAAAGGGGCTTTGGGGCCCTACACAGAACGTGGTCAGTCTGAAGCGGCCACTAGAGCCACTTATCTGTGAACAACCTGGAGCTCACGGTGAATGGACAGATCCGTCTCTGCTCCCTGTTAGACTGGAACCTGGAGACTGCCTCACAGCTTGGGTGCAGGGAGATTTGAAGAGATTGCTCAGAGTGAACAGGTGCTCCTCCTCACACCCCAGCGTGCTCCCCCTCACACCCCAGGGATGCTCCCCCTCACTCCAGGGGTGCTCCTCCTCACTCCAGGAGTGCTCCCCCCACTCCCCAGGGGTGCTCTTCCCACACCCCAGGGGTGCTCCTCCTCACTCCAGGAGTGTTCCCCCCACACCTCAGGGGTGCTCCCCTGCACACCCTAGGGAGCACGGGAGAAAGAACATTTGATTCAACCACACACCGGCCTGCTGACACCCAGGCCAGTGTAGGGGGAGCGTGTGTGCTAGGAGGGTGACGAATGTTCCGGCATTTGGAATGTCCGCAGGGAGCACTGCTGCCTGCAGAGGGAAGGCAGGTTGTCCATTTCCTTCCTCCTGCGCTGGTCCCAGCAGTTGGGGCATCTTCCAGGGGCCCTGCCAGCGAGGCACGGCCAACCCTTCCTCATGCTCGCTGCTCTCTCATGTCTGTCCCCAGCTCGGCGGGGACTTCGGGCCATGGGGCCCCACCTGAGGTGCTCGTGGCATCAGTGCTCGTAGGGGGCCAGGCAGTCCTGGGGCCAGGGCTTCTTTCTCTCCTGCTGGAAGGACCAGAGAGGCCAAGGGGAGGCCCTGAGAGTGTGCCCGGGCACCTGGGCCCTGGGTGGCCCCAGCTGGTCACTGGCAGACATAGCTCTGGGTTCCTCATCTGGGATGACCATTGTGTGGGGGTGGGATAAAGGAGACAGAACAGGTCCCTGCACGCTCTCCAACCGCACGTCATCTATGTCCTCACCGCCACCCACAGCCGCTGCCACCAGCACCACCGCCTTGTACAGCCTCACGAGAACCCACAGCCCCCCGCACCAGCATCGACACACTCGCAGCTCCCTGACAGGCAGCACAGTGATTGTGGTTCGTCACGGCTTAACCAGCTGTGGCCATTGGAATCCAGGGAAAGGATGTCCTGGGAAGCAGCAGAACAAAAACCAGCGCTATGCTCAGGGCTATTATTATTATTATTAGAGAGAAAAACCAGCGCTCTGACTCCAGGCTGCTCTCGTGGCTGTGCAGAGGGGATGTGCCCATGCGACCCAGCGCCAGGGACCAGCCCACCCTCGCCCGGCACGAGGCTGGCTCCACGGCGTGACTGCGGCAGGAGCAGGGGCCGATTCTCAGGATGAGCCGTGTCACGGGAAGGGCTGGTCCAGAGCTACTTCCGACTTCTGAAGGAGAAAACGAGGGGTCAGGGTGGGTTCGGGTGCATGTTTAGGGTTAGGAAGAGAGGCCGGGAAGGCTCGGGGGAGAGACTTAAGGGTCCAAAGGCAGCAGACGGAATTCAGGCCTATGCCCGGATGCAGGGCCTGCTGGGCCGACTCTCGGCCTTTGCCACGGGTCGCCAGCAGTATCTCCTGAGGCCTGCGGGGACGCTTCTCAGCCCGCCCGCTCTCACGGAGCCTGAGACAGGCAAGTGGGGGCTCCCTTTAGGGCTGCAAACCCCAGGCAAAGAGAAGCAACGGTCAGCCCCCAGGCAAGGAGCCCCTCCCCCTCACTCTGAAGTCCCCGATCTCCAGTAAGCAGCGAGATTCCCAGTCAACAAACAGCCTGTGAGGAACGCCCCCAGATGGAGTGAAGGACCAAGGACACGCTGGTCCGTGTCAGGATGACGGATGCTTCAATTAGGAGGACAGGACGCTTTCTCCCCAAAATAGATCAAGATGAAATTTTTATAAGATTGCGTGCTTTGTGTTTATGGCACGGCGCTGCTGTATGCTTTCATCGCGACGTAAATGAAAATGAAAGCTCCCGTGTCAATGGAAGACAATTGTCTGGATAATAATTTTTCCGGGTGGTGGTGGGGGGGAGGTGGGGGGACCCCAGTCTAGGCTCTTACCCGGAGGAACCGCTTGGGGTGGAGACAAGGAGGCAGGGTCTAGGTCAGAGCACAGCGCCTGCTGCTGGGAGGGGGCATCCTCACGGTGGCCCCCGGATAGGGCGCGGAGGGTGCCTAGACCGGTCACTCTTTACTGCTCCTCTGGATTGAAGTGTTGTCCAGTTAGAGGCTAGGCGGGGGTGGGCTTTGCTTCTGGGGAGTCTCAGTGTCATAGCTGTGTGGCTCCCTGGGTGGGGATGGGGGATCTTGGGTCCGTGATGTCCCAGTACTGCCCGTTGTCCCGTTTCACAGCTGGGCTGCCCGCAGGGTCCTCATGACAGTGAACAAGGCGGGCAGGGCTGGGTCTGGCCTGGCAGGTACGTCCGGGAGCAGAAACCGGGGAGTTCAGCACCAGCTACAGAGAAACGAGAGCTATTAAGACATTTGAGTAAAACCGTGAGAAACGCCGGATGAAATGGGACATTGGTGAGAGTTCTGTGAGGGAGCCCATCCCAGAGCTGCTGGTCTGGGTGAGGGAGGCACGGGGTGCCGCAGGTACCCCTCACCACAGTCAGCCCCAGGAGGGAGAAGCCACACTCAGCCCCCTGGTTGCATCTGGGGCCAGCCGGGACCCCACGCCAGGCCCCAGGGACTCCAGTCCTGGCTGACCCAATTACACACAAACTTCTCCTGGGCAGGCAAGATTGCCTTGGAGCTTTGTTGGGAAACTCGCTCCTGTCTTGTTGCGGGGGTGTCACCCAGCGGGCACCCATCTCCCAGCGCCCTGATTCCTGCCCAGCCTGTTGGTAAGGGGGTTCCTGGGGGTGACCACTAGGGCTAGGGTTCCTGCCTGGCCATGGGAGGGGCAGTTGGCCAGGTCAGGGTTCAGGGATCCGGGCACTGCTGGGCACCAGAGCAAGCTCCTCCCCACAGGAGGGCAGCCCAGGACCCATCCATGCCCCATCCGGGCCCCCATGCCCGCCCCAATCTCCGCCCCCAGCCATGCCCCCAGCCATGTCCCACCCCATCCTGCCCCCAGACCCCCATAGGGTCCCAGGATTTGGCGACGAGCTGCTGTGCTGAGCATCCGTACACCATGTGAAGCCCCCATTCAGGCCGTCACCCACCAAGGCCCTCTACACCGGGTATCCCTGTCCGCCCGGGCTCCGGCCTTGGTGCCTGCTGGCTGACAATGGGGTGCAGGCCTGGGGCTGGGCTGGCCAGGGCCCGGGGTCAGCGGCTCCCCACGCCCCCTGGAGTGAGGCCGGGCTGGGCTGCAGTGGAAACATCAGGAGCATAGGTGGAACTGGATCCCAGAGGAACCTGCCCCGAGATGGGCAAGGCCAGCAGGCACCAGCCCTAGGGGCCAGGCCGGGCTGGGCAGGGTCATAGCACATGCTAGTTGGGAAAGTTGGACAGTCAGGGGCCATGGGGTCCCCAGAGAGCTGTCTCACCCTTGCCCTCTCCGGTGTCCGGCGCATCCAGTCTGCGAGTGCCTGTGTGCCCTCTCTCCAGACTGCCCATGCTGGCCCCAATATTCCAGAACAATGGCCGGCGGTGGGTGAGGTGTAGGGTCTCACACCCGCCTGGCACCAGGCACAGGCTGTCTCTGGGGCCCAGGACCCCCACCCTGGAGCCCGGCAGCGCCACCCTCGCCTGTAGGCCCTGCCGTGGCTTCCACAGAGAGGTGGCCCCAACATCGTGTGGCACCGAGCCGGATCTAGGGGCGTTCCATTTAATTCCCTGCCCGTGAATCGCACGAGGCTGAATGTAAACCAATTACGGAGGCCTCGCTTTCTAAGAAACCAGGAAATGTAATCAAGGAGATGCAATTTGTTTGCTTTTCATGAAATATTACTGGTGGCGGCGTGCGGGGGTGGCCAGGGAGGCGTGCGCTGGCACATGTGTGATGCCTGAGTCTGCCCAGGAAGCCAGGCTGGAACTGCACCGCCCCGGTGGGGGGAAGGAGCCCGGAAGGGGGCCAGTTCTGTGTCATATCCCCAGATCTGCCCTTCGAGGCGCCTGGACCCTTCTGCACTCGGCTGCGCTGGCATGAGAGGCACTGCCCCCACGCCTGACATGGCAGCCCAGAAGCTTCTAGAAGGGGCTTGTCCCAGGGCAGTGGCCCTCAGAGGAAAGGAGCTTTTGGGTCAGCTGCCTATTCCCTGTGTGTGTGGGACAGTGTGGCACCCGCCTTCCTGGGCCAGCCTGCTGTCCTGCCTCCTGCTGCCATCCTTGGGCCTCTGATGCCCGCGACACACCCTGAACTTGGGAGCTGGCGTGTCCAGGCTGAGCAGCAGCGTGGCTTTGAGGGGAAGCTGGGCCCTGGGGCTCCCCTACCTGAGACGCAAGATGCCGGCCCTGAGTGGCCCAGCACTGACCTCACCCCGCTGTGGGAACAAGGGGCCGCCCCAAGCCCACTGCCTCCTCTGGGGCTCCGGAAGGGGAGCCTGAGGGGTGGGTGGGGTGGAAAGGAGGCCTGGGGGCATCACCCGCCCAGTGAGGCCAGCCTCAGGCCACATGTCCCTGCCGGCACGCCCTCCCCAAGCTCCCCGCTCGGCCACCGCAGTGTGGGCGCCCGGGTGCACCAGGCAGGCTGGGACATGCTTTAGTCGGGGCAGCCTGCTGAGCCAGGGGACAGTCCCTGGGGTGTGAGGCTGGTCTGTGGGGGACCCTCCCAGCCAGCCCCCACGGGCCCCCCTCAGCTGCCGCAGGACAGGCTTGTCCTGGGCAGGGGGCACTTGTGACCTCATCTGGGGCACAATCTGCTCTTTAAGGTCAAAGTGTCACTTGGACGCTGCAGTGTCAGGAGGGTCCTGAAACGCATGGTCTGACTGGGCTGTGGAACAGCTGTGGGTACTCCTCCAGGGCCCCCACACCTGCAGCTAGGGGTACCGGTGGCCAGAATCCTATGCAGCTGGGATGTGTTTGGGGGGTTGTGGTTCTGGAGCACAGGGGCACTGGGGTGCTGGGTGCTGGGGCTCTGAGGTGCTGGGTGTTGGGTACTGAGGTGTGGGCTGCTGGGTTCTAGGTGCTGGGGCTCTGAAGTGCTAGGTGCTGGGTGCTGGGGCTCTGAGATACTAGGTGCTGGGTACTGAGGTGTGGGGTGAGGGGTGCTGGGTGCTGAGGCTCTGAGGTGCTAGGTGCTGGGTACTGAAGTGTGGGGTGTTGGGTGCTGGGTGCTGGAGCACAGGAGTATGGGCTGTCACTGCTCACCTTCCGGAGCAGGCACGACAGGGGGACTCTGCTCCTCATCCTGGCTGTTCCCTCCTCAGTTTGTGCCCACGGACTCAGGACCCCCAGGATGTGCGGGGCAGCCCCTGCCGCTGCCCCAGGAAACTGCCCCGACTTGGGGGGGGGGGCTAAGGTCCTGTCCTTCCCCTGCTCAGGAATTCCCACTGCCTCAGCATGGAGCCCAGCACTCTCCCCGCACCCACAGGACCCACCCAGGGACCTGCCCACCACAGACAGTTCAGACTGCGCCTGAGCCTGGGCCCGCGCCCGTGACCCGGACTGACCCTGTCAGGGGCCCCTCACCTAGCTGGGGTAACCACGGCAGCTCGCCAGCCCCTGGAGCTGCAGGCTCGGGCCCAGAGTGGCCGTCCCAGCTGGCCCTGCGGGTGCCGCCCTGGCTGTCTGTCCTGGCCCCTGCGCTGTGCTGTGCCCAGTGGGAGGGCGGCACCTGTGTGATGCTTCCTGGGGTGGGGGAGATACGCCCGCAGGGTGGGGGCAGGCACAGCTCCCCAACTCTGCTGGTGTCAGCACCAGGGGAAGCGGCAGCGGAAGCCTGTCCCCAGCTTCAGGCTGGTTATTCACGCATTTGCCTCCTGGGGGCAGACGCGCGTTAACATGGGTCGGGATGGCAGGTGCCCGTGGGGTCTGCCTGGGGGAGCCTGGGGCTGGGGGCTTGTGGCTGTCCTGCCGCCCGCCCCTCCCTTGAGCCTCACCCCGCTCCCAGGGGGGCAGGTCCTCCTGGTCCGGGTCAGAGCCCCACTCTGCCTGGCATGGATTTGGACTGGCCTGGTCTCAGCGATGCCAGGCATTGAAGGTAAACTGAGGCAGGAGTCATGGTGGAGAGGGAGGCACTTGCAGTGGACTTTGCCTCCGTGCTCAGGGCTGGGGCCTTTGCCTTGGGTCATCTGTGGAGGAATGAAAGGAGGCTTCTGGCTCCCAGGGCAGTGCCCGCTGTCCCCCATGGTCCTAGGGCCCAGATGGCAGCCAGAACGGCAGGGGTCTGGGCGCACCAGGAGTCGGGGAGGCTCTTCTCTGAGTTCTCTCCTGCCCAAGCGCTCCGGGGGCCTCTGTGCAGACAGGCCCTCTGCAGGCACTGGGCCGTAGCATGTCAGCTTGGTGGGGACAGTCAGCCCACAACCCCCAGCAGGTTCTGCCACTGCTCGGGGCCCGGTATCGGGCATGGGGAGATGGGGACGGCGACACCATGATGACAGCGAGAGTGGGAGCCATGAGAGTGGGGACCAATGGGATGGTGGGGACGAGGGCGGAGTGATGGGGGACAGCTGAGGAGGGATGTGGATGGCGGGGATGGCGGGGACATTGGGGAATATGGGGACGATGGGGATGGTGATGATACTGATGGGGATGATGATGATGTAGATGATGATGATGATGGGGATGATGGTGGCGATGGAGGGGATGATGGTGATGATGATGATGTGGATGATGATGTTGGAGATGATGATGATGATGGGGATGATGGTGATGATGATGATGGGGATGATGATGATGTAGATGATGATGATGGGGATGGGAATGATGGCAGGGATGGAGGGGATGATGGTGATGATGATGATGCGGATGATGATGATGGAGATGATGATGATGGGGATGATGGTGGGGATGATGGGAATGATGGGGATGATGATGATGGGGACAATGGGGACGATGGGGGTGAGGTGTGACGTGACAGTGATGAAGGATGGGAGGTGGTGGTGACTCTGGTCACAGTTTGGCGTGGTGGCTGCGGTGAGATGCCCTCCTTCCCCTTCCCCAGCGGAGGCTGCCGAGAGGACGAAGTGAGATCACGGGGTGCTGGCGTAGACGTCACATGACCCCGCGTGCTTGCCGTGCTCCTCAGCTTGTCTTTCCCTAACACCTAATTGCTAAGGCACCTGCAGGGCTGGTTCTGTTCTGTCACAGACCGCGGGGTTGGTGGCAGACGCTGACAGACACGGGGCTGACAGCCGCCGCGCCAGAACAGCCCCCCACCCCCGCACCTCAGCAGTGGAGCACCCACCCCCCACCTCAGCAGCACAGCCCCCACCCCACCCCGTCCTCAGCCCCCGCACCTCAGCAGCATGCAGCACCAGCTCCCGGGACAGGCGGCGGCGTGTCTGCAGACTCCTTTCCCTGACAGTCCCACCTCAGCCAACAGAGCTGGGCCTGGGGCCTGGGAGGTGGGTGCCAAGTGTCTCTGCCCACTGACCTCTCAGCTCGCTGGCCCCGATGCATGTCCTGAGCCTTCCCGGCCCGGTGTTCTCATCAGGGGATGGAGATGGCCGCCGCCTTGGATCCGCTGTGGGAACAAAGTGCCCCGAAACCAGCAGGAACTCTGGCTCCCGCCCGCTGTGAGCAAACTCACACCTGGCCCTGCCCCCGAGTCCCTCCCCCCTCCCCCTCCCCCGGACCCCCGGTTGTGTTGGGCTCAGAGGCACACTGCAGCGAGCCCCTTGTCACAGATGCTGACGGTTGGGGTGGGGGTGGGGTTGCTCTTGCACCCTGCCTGGTCCCACTGCACAGCTCCTGTCCGGGGATCTGGGCCATCAGGTGACTGACGATGCTGAGGGCAGAGTCCGGTCTGGGGAAGCGCTTGAGGCCACCGCGGCCACCATCACACTCCTCGCCCCAGTCCCAGTATCACCGTCCTCCTCCTCATCTCCTCGCCCGTCACTTGTAACCGTCGCCATGGTGAACTGTGGCTTCTGGAAGCGAGGAAGGTGAGGAGGAGATGAGTGGGCTTAGCTGGCACCCCGGCTCCTTGTGCGGCCAGAGTGTTGCACCTCGATGCGTCTTTTTACCCAGGGCGAGTGTGTAGAGGACCAAGTGCTGGGGAAGGGCTCATGGGAACCAGAAGGATCTAGAAGGATCTGGAAAGTGTCTCACCTTCCCAGGTCAGTACAAAAATGAGACTCCTGCAGGCTTCGGGGCTCACCCACTCACTCGGAAGGTGAGGGAGCTCTGTGCCCCGTGGTGGACCCCTACACCCCCTGCCTCAGGCCAGCCCTGAGGTGCAGGCCAGCACCCCACAGAGGATCAGGCGGGAGGTGGCTCCGCTTCTGGCCAGTCCCCGCCGAGGTGGCACCTCACCTGAGAGTCAGACTCCAGCAGAGCCCGGGGACTCCGAGCCCAGTCTGCAGGATCAGCCCCGCTGCCGGAGGAGCACCCAGATCCCCGCCCCGCCCCCGCTGTCACTCACCCCAATCAGGGAAAGGTCGGGCGCCGCTTGCAAATGTTAGGTCTGATTGGTTTGCCCAATACGTGCCGTGCCGGGTCGGTGATAACTGAGCCAGGCTCAGTCATTTGCTAGTGGGGGTGGGGCTTGGGCAGGGTCACCGACGCCAGGGCTGGGGGCTGTGGTGGCCTCCCCAGAGCTGGACTGGGGGAGGGCTGTCAGCTTAGGGCGTCCTGCCATGGGGGGGCGGTGCGGTACCCCCAGTGTTCAAGGTGGGGCCCTCTCGGACCCCCTTCCCTGCCCTCCTGACACCCCAACCCTCCTGGAAGTTTCCTGGACAGACACAGAGTGGAATCTCCTTGGGGGTCCTGCCCGCCCAGACTCTGGGGGTTCCTCATGCCCAGGCTCGGGGGTCTTTCATGCCCAGACTCTGGAGGTCCCTCATGTGCAGACTCTGGGGGTCCCTCACGCCCAGACTCTGTGGGAGAGACAGAATCAGCGGCAAGGGGTCCAGATATATTTGCCCCCGGGTGCCGGAGTCTCTCACATGCGCCTCACCCTGTCCTCACTAGCTGCTCCCAGGCCCTCCAGATGCCCACAGCCCCCCACCCAGCAGTGCTCAGGGCTCCCGGCCCCTGGGCATCTCGGTCTGGCCCCTGCACATGGAGGGCCACCCTGGACTGTGAAGCTCGGAGCCCATGGGGCCCCACCCAGATGTACTCAAGCCTCACAGACCCCTGGGGCCATGAGCCAAGTCCAGCCTTTGGGCTGTGGGTCCCCCTGACCCCACCGCTCTGCTTCGGGCCCCGGGTCACTGGCCCGACAGTTGCTGCGGCTCATCGGGCCAGACTCGGGGTGTGGGTTTGTGTTTCCCACTGACACCACTGAGCGGCTCCCACTCTGTCACTGGGCAGACACCAGGCCTGGCCTGGCACGGACGACCATGCAGGGCTTCCCCTCGCAAGCCTATCAAGCTGGGCTGGGCCCTGCAGGCCCCCCACGGCCAGCACAGAATCCGAGCAGCCTTGAGCCACACCTGCAGAGCAGGGGGCCTGGGAGCCCCCACCCGACCTCAGGGCCTCTGTGCCCCTCTGTCCCACACCTCACTGTCCCACACTCCACTGTCCCATACCCCACTGTCCCATGCCTCACTGTCCAGCTGTTCTCCCTCCTGGGAACCTCATGACCTGGAGCAGTGCCTGGAAGCAGCCTCAGGGCACTGTGGCCACATCCTGTTGGCACCTGAAGCCCTCCCTGCCTGGCCCCAGCACAGCCCGCTGCCCGCCTACCATGTGGACAGCAGTTCACGAACTCAGCTCATGGCCCATTTGGTCAGGACTGGGGGTGGTGGTGCGTGACCTGCAGGGAATGACCATCACCCCAAACTGACTGTCATCAGGAGCTGAATAAAGGACTGCCTGGCAGTCACTGGGGAGCACTCTGGGAGTCAGGATGAGATGGGAGCCAATGTCCAGGGGTCAGGGTCAGATTGGTCAGACAGGATCCGTGTCCAGGAGCAAGCAGGGCCAGTGTCCAGGAGTCAGGGTCAAACGGGTCAGACAGAGTCAGTGTCCAGGGGCAGCAGGTCCAGTATCCAGGGATAGTCAGGGCCAGTGTCCAGGGGTCAGGGTCAGACAGGTCAGACAGGGTCATTGTCTAAGGGCAGCAGAGCCAGTGTTCAGGGACAGTCAGGGCCCGTGTCTCGGGGTCAGGATCAGACAGGTCAGACAGTTTCAGTGCTCAAGGCAACAGGAGGCCCCGCCCTCCACACCGCATCGCTGCAGGAGGAGGGTGTCCCCCGGGAGTGCGTTGGTCCCGCTGCAGGCTGGAGCTGCCTCTGTGAGGTGTTTATTTTGCCCCCTTCCAAGGGGATCGATCGCGTCCCCTTTCCGGGGGGAACTCAGCGGAGGCGCAGTGAAGCCGGCACCCGTGGCTGATTTGAAGTGTCCCTTCCCCAGTCTCGGGTGCGCTGAGGGCTCTGCTCTCTGCGTGGGCGCTGTGGAGCTGCGGTGTCTCAGAGGCTGGTGTGGGCACCCCTGCCCTCTTGTGCAGCTCTCCGCGGGGTGCCTCGACCCGCACGGCATTCCTGTACCCGGAAGAGGGTTTGACTTCTGGAGTCAGCGAGCACCTTCGTGTCCAGGTACCAGAAGTCAGCGGGCGGCCATTTCCACCGTCTCGCAGCAGGGCGGGGAGCGGCAGGGGATGCCGTGAGTCATGGGAGATGGAGTGGGGTGGAAATAACTCGAACTTGCTCGGCCCGCCCTTGACACTGTGGGCCTCTAATTAGCTGTGCTGGGCTGGGGACTGCCATGGATGGGCCTGTGAGTGACAGCACTGAGTCAGTGGGGGGCCTCAGCCAGCCGCCCACAGGTGTCCAGGCTCGTGCAGGGGGCCGCAGAGGAGTGTCATGGGAGAGGGACCCAGCATGGCCAGTACCAGCACAGAGGCCCCTTGAGTGCCTCTTGCCGTGAGTCTGGCCCTGGACCGATGCCCTTCCCGGAGCCACCATGGACAGGACTCTGGGGCCTGCCTGGTGAGGGGAACAGTCCTCCTGACTCCACACCGAGCTGGCCCAGTGGCCAGTGGTGACCGCAGCTGTGGAAGGCCTGGGACTGCCTGGGCGACTGTCTGTCTGGAAAAGGCCCAGCAGGTCCTTCAGCCCCTCTCTGCGGACTTGCCCAGGCTCAGGGTCTGGGGAAAGCCTCGACAGACACAGCGTCTGTGGGCACTGCCGCCACCCCCCGTCTCTGCTCCTGGCTTTCCTGGGGGCGTGGCTGGACCCCCAAAAGCTGGGGCCACTGTCATTTGAGCACCCATGCAAGGTCCAGGCGTTTCCGGGAGTGTGTGTGCAGGGTGGGGGTCCCCTCGTGGGATGGGGGGAGGCTCTGTTTTATTCTCCTGCACGTGGGCGTCCAGTGGCCCCTGCTTATCTGCTGAGGAGAATCTCTGAGGTGGTCCCGGCCCGAACCCACCCCATTGGGGGTGGCAATCCCCCAGTCTACTCATATCCCCCCTCTCCCCACTGCCGTTACTCACCCTCTCGGGTGTGCATGGGGGGGCCTCAGGGTTGGGGTTTGTGGGGGGCTTTGGGAGGCGGGTCTCTTCCTGTCCTGGGAGTTTCAGGGTCAGGGCCCAAATTTCCACCAGAAAAGACACACAGAGCCGCTGGGCCGGAGTGACTGCACCGCCCGCTTGGCCGCCTCCCGCGCCGGCCCGGAAGCTCTGCTGATATATTCTCTCCCTTCCTCTGCGCTCGTCCTTCCCATTGTCCACGGCTTGCCCTTCTGCGTGTTTATTCCCAGACATTTCCTCCTTCTGATGCTATTGTAAGTGGCATCCTTTCTTATTTTCACTTTCAGATTGTTCCTGCTAGTGTTTAGGAAAACAATTGATTTTTTTTTCTTTTTGTCTATTGGCTTTCTATGCTGTCACCTTGCAGGATTGTTTGCTCGTGTAAATGGTTTATTTGCACATCTCACGTGTCCGTGTGTCCCTGAGGATTTTTAATATGCAAAACCCATGTTGTTTGCAAGGAGCGTTTCTCTTCTTCCATCCCGGATTGTTCTGGCTGGTCCTGAGCTGGGCAGCGGTGGGACAGCCCTTGCCAAGTCCTGCTTCACTAGTCTTCGGGCGGGGCAGGGCAGCCAGCTGGGGGCCTTGCTGGGAGTCTCATTGCTTCAGTGCCAAGGGGGCAGCTGCGCCCCTGTGCCCTGAGCTGTTGTGGTGGTGAGCGCCTCTGTGGAGGGTCTCCCGGGCAGGAGCGGCCGCTGTTGTCCCTCTGAGCTTTACATGTGCACGTCTTGTGGGAACCTCCAGCCGGTATCACATCCTGGGGCTGGGGCTCACGGCTGTGTGGGTCTGGTGCCATCTCCTGGGTCAGGGAGTGGGAGGGGGTAGGAGGTGCACCCCACAACCCACACCCCTGCTCCTGCTCTGTGATCTTCCTATCCCAAAAGTGTCTCTACCTTCAAGGTGTGCAAGCAGGGACTGAGGCCAGGGCACCGCGTGGAGGGCGCTGGCCTTGCGTGAGGCTGACCTGGATTTGATCTCTGGCATCCTATAGGGTCCCCCACCCCCTGAGGCTTCTCTGTTCTGTCCACTACCCTGGTGAGAAACTGAGGTGGATGAACTGACAGCCAAGGGGCCACAGCACAGGGGGCTCTGTGGTCACAGGCCCTGAAGGGTGCCCCCAGAGTGGCCGGGAAGGAGGCTTCATCCTTAGCTGAACCAGCTTCCTACAGCTGGGCCAGCCCCCCTATAGCCAGAGGTGACCCCTACAGCCAGGCCACCCCCGCTACAGCCGGGCCAGCTCCCATCCCCAGTCAGACCAGCCCTCCTACAGCCAGACCAGCTCCCCTACAGCCGGACCAGCTCCCCTACAGCCGGGCCAGTCCCCACCCCCAGTCAGATCAGCTCCCCTACAGTCGGACCAGCCCCTCCTACATCTGAACCTCCCCCTCCTGTAGTCATACAAGCCTCCCTACAGCCTGAGAATCTCCTTCTACGGCTGGACCAGCCCCTCTACAGGAAGACCAGCCTCCTATTACCGGACCAACCCCCCTACAGCCACAACAAACCCCCATACAGCCAGGCCAGCCACTCTTACAACTGGATCAGCCCCTCCTACAGTCAGATGAGCCCCTCCTACAGCTGGGCCAGCCCCTTCTCCTGCTGAACAAGCCTTGTGCTACAACCAAACCATCTCCAACAACCAAGTCAGCCTTGTCCTACAGCTGAACCAGTATCCTCTTAGAGTCCTGTGTTCTGGACAACCTCCCTCCAGTGTTCGGGCCCCAGACCCAGCCTGCCCCATGGGGGTCTGTCTGTGGCCCCCAGCTTGTGGGCCCTGCACTTGGTGGTTGTGGGTGGGGCAGCTGTCAACCCTCTTGGCTCTCCCCTTGCCTTGGTCTGCCAGTCACATGCACTAGTGGCCTCCTAGCTTGGCTGACCTCTGCCCCCCCTTGGTGGTCGCAGCCTGACTAAATGCCGCTGTGTGTGGGAAGAGGCGTGGCCATGTCTCCCACTGCCGTCTCTGAGCCTCTCTCGTTCTGTCCTGCCAGTGCTGAGATGTGGGGCTCGGCGTGGCCTTGGGGTGCAGCCCAGAGTCTGTGTGATCTCTCGGGGGCCTGTATGTGGAGGGCTTGGAGGCCAGGAGGCCAGCGGGGGTTCAGCTGGCCTGGATGTACTCTGGCCTCTCCCGGGAGTGTGGGGTGGGGCGGGAGGTGGCGACAGTGTGGCCAATGCCGTGGGCTTCACACACACACGGGCGCCACAGACCGCCCGTCTGCACAGAGGCCGCAGGGCGCCCCTCCCACGCTCCTTCCTGGGGTCAACAGGGTGGCATGGGGCCTTGCGGTGTCTCTGTCCCTTCCCACCGTCTGCGTCGCCATCCCACAGCACGTGGGACCCGTCCTGCGAGCACTGAGTCCGGTACCCTGCCCTGGGCCACACACAGCGCCCAGAGGTCAGCTGATGGCCTGGCACCCTTGGGAGCAGTGGGGCCGAGTCTATCCTCCCAGGAGGAGCACGTGAGAATGGGCCAGCCGTGGAGCAGGGTGGTGGGGCCCGGCCCCTCCTCCCACCCCTTCCAGGCCAGCATCTCAGGCGCCGGGGGCCGCTAAGGTTCAGGGGTCTCTTCTCCAGCCGTCACTGTTTCCCTTTCCAAAATGGTCTGGAAATGCAAACCCAAGGTCAGCCCCACCCACTCACCTGCCAGTGGGAGCTAATTATGAGTGGGCACTGGGTGAGTTTGCAAGGGGGGGCTGCCTCCCTGGGCGGGGCAGGGGCCCTGGGAGCGTGTGAGCAGCCGGCTAGAAACATCGCCCATTTGCATGTTTCCGGGATGCTGACGCAGTGCGGGCACCAAGCAGCTGATGATGCCACTTAAAGTTCACATGGCTCCTGCTGGGACCAGGGCGCTGGCAGCCCTCTGTGCCTGCCCTGGATGCTGGGCTCAGCTGCAGCCGCCTGGCTCCTGGGCAAGATGGTGCCCCCGCGGCACCCCTGTTTGGCAGGTCTAGACAGATGTGGTAACGCTCTTATCTGAACACGCGTGTGGGCAGCGTGGGGGCCGGGTTGAGGCTGTACACGGGGCAGGGGGGCGGGGGTGAATGACCACAGAGCCAGGTCCAGTTTCTGGGTGACTCCCTGTCCTGCTGGGGGCAGTGAACACCCCTCTGTGTCGATCAGGAGTGGAGGCCAGACCTCAGCAGGCTGCGCCTTCTTGGGCCCACTGGCCTGTGGCTCTGTGCACTGTCCAGGCCTGGTACTTACCATGGAAGAGGCTGCACGGCGGAGGCCAGGTCAATCTGAAGGTCTGAAGCTGCCCGAAGTGCTTCCTGTCTGTCCTCTGCTGTGACTCAGCTGGGGCTGAGTGGGGATTCTGGCCGTGTGGGGCGAGCAGGAGGGGTCCTGGGCAGGCTGGTGGCACACTGGCCCCAGAGGTGGGACTGGAGTCCTCTCCCAAGCACTGGACAGAGCACATCTCGAGAGCGAGACAACTCTGAGCCCTGAACAGCCTGGGTGTCACATGGTCCATCAGTGCTCTGACCGGGCTCTCTGTGGACACTTTCTCCCTGACAGTTGCCACTGCTCCATGTCCCATCAGTGGCAAAGATGCCCCAGGGAGCCTGTGGTGCCCGCTGCAGACGACCCCGCGCTTACTCCTTGTGGCCTTCAGTGTCCTGCCCCCAAAACCACTGCCGCCCTCTGAGCCAACCTGCAGGATGCCCGGCTGTCAGCAGTCACGTCCTCCACCCTTGCATCAGGAGCCCCATTTTTCTTTGAATGTTTTAACATTTCTTGCGATGCCACCGTATCTCACCCTGAAGCTTTGTTCTTTACCTCACCATCAGGTTTCTGAGACGCTCAGTGCTGACGCCGCGAGGAACTGCAAAGTGCATCTCCTTAGAAATATTCTAGCATTCGTTAGAAACATTCCCTGTTTGTCACAGGTTTGGTGACTCCGAGGAGGGGGAGGGGCCGCCTGTTTTTCTCTGTGTTCTCCTGATGATCTCCTGGCTGTGCACCCCACTTTTACTGAGACACCCACGAGTGTTTGTGGTATTATCAAACGAAAGGACTGGGAGGTACTCGTAGGTTCTTTCATGCAGCTAGTGATTGGGGCCACACCTGGAGGTGCTCAGTGCTGACTCCTGCCTCTGTGCCCCGGTGTCACTCCTGGCAGGACTCAGGGCACCAGATGGAGGTTCAGGATTAAACCAGGATTGGCCTCACTCCAGGCAGTCGTTCTGCCCACTGTTCTATCTCTCTGGTCCTGGCGACCAACTTTAAATTGTCACTTATTCCCAATGAGTGTCCTGACAAGTGGGCACATACAAATGGACGTCTGCCCAGAACGGGTCTGAGGGAGGCCCTGGTCTGAACCCACCGGCACTGCGCCTCTGCTCCCTCTCTGAAACAGGTGGACGGCACTTCTGAATGCACCTGTGGCTGTGCCTTCGCTCCCATGGTCGCTCCTGTGCACCTCCACTCCCGTGACCAGGCCTACCCTGCCAACCATGCCTCCACTCCCGTGTCTGTGCCTCCCTTCCTGTGGCTGCTCCCGTGGCCACGCCTCCTCCCCTGTGGCCACGCCTCCTCCTCTGTGGCCACGCCTCCACACATCACTTCTGTGGCCATGCCTCCTCCCTGTGGCAATGCCTCCACTCCTGTGGCCACGCCCCCACTCCTGTGGTCACGCCTCCATTGCTGTGGCCACACCTCTGCTCCTGTGGCCACGCCTCCATTCCTGTGGCCACGCCTCTGCGTCTGTGGCCAAATCTCTGCTCCTGTGGCCACGCCTCCACCCCGGCCACGCCTCCATGCACCACTCCTGTGGCCATGCTTCTGCTCCTGTGGCCAGGCTTCCTTTCTGTCTCTAAAACAGGTGGACGCAACATCTGAGCCCGGCCTCGCCGTCTTTGCTTTATTAAGAAGCTGCCTCTCAATTCACTCCTTGGTTCCGTTGGAGAGAGGAAGAGCGACAGCTGGTAATTGATTTGTTCCTTAATGGATATTGACTTACTTTGTTTCTATTAATTAGCATTTAGTCAATTTCTTCATTTTTATTGAAAACTGCCTCATGTTTCAAATGCATCGGGAAGCAATGAAGCCCTAGAAGCGCCAGTGAGCATGTGGCTGGTGGCAGGGCTGAGCTGGTGAGCGGCAGGGGAGGGGCCCCTTAGAACGGGGAGCACCAGAAAAGGGGTGCAAAGGCCCCGTGGAGGCAAGAACTCGCTGTGACAGTACAGATCAAGGGGGGAATGGCAGGAGGGGGCGTCAGGGCACCTTTGACAACTTGGGGGCTGGGCTGCATTCTTGTGGGAGACCCTGGGCTGAGTTCCTGCGGGGACCCTGGGCTGAGTTCCTGCGGGGACCCTGGGCTGAGTTCCTGCGGGGACCCCGGTCTGAACTCCCTAGTTGAGTTCCTGCGGGGACCCAGTGATGGCCTCCTGGACCTGCTGCTTGGCTCAGGGCCTGAGGCTGGAGTGCTGGGGTGCCTGGGCCATCGTGTTGTGTTTGAGGGACTCCAAGGCCTTCAGGTTGCAGTTGGTCATGCTCGGGGACCAGGGGGACCCAGGGATTGACCTGGGGTTGGCCGCATGCCAGGCTGATGCCTCTCTTCTCCAGGAGGGTGAAGACCTTTGACGTGACGGACCGGGCTGTCTCGGGCACAGCTGCGGGCTCTGCAGACGCCCCTCCTGGTGCATGTGCCCTGATTATAGAGAGCAATAGTCAGGAGAGTGGGAGGCGGGGACCCAGGCTTCGTGCTCCTCCGGGGAGGAGGGTAGCCCCCAATCCAGGTTCCCTGCGGGCTGCCCAGCTCGACCGAGGGGCTCTAAGCTGCACTTCCCTTCAGTTAAAAACCACGCAAACTAACAGCAGTCAAGAAGGGGATCCCCCCACCCCCCACCTCAGCAGCGAGGCAGACAGAGCCCCACGGGCCTGGGCCATTTGCCATAAGGTGCCAGAGATGGCCCAAGGAAGCCTCATGTTCCCCTGAAATTGGGGGAGGGGGGCCCTGTTGGGACTGAGTCTATGGCTGGAGGCCCTGCCCTTGCCTCCATGAGCCTCTGTAGGTGATCCCATCCCGCTCATTGCTCCCGCAGGCCCCACGTCCTGACTGCTTGTGACCAGCTCTGACCAGATCTGCTGAATGCTCCTCTCACCGCCACTTGCTCCTGGCGTCTGGCTGGGGGGCGGCGGGCAGCTCTGAGCTCCCGCATGCCCATGGGGTCGGTTGTGTTTGGGCCTTCCCTGCTTCTGGGGAAACACACCCGCGCTTTAAAACCAGCAGGAGCATCTGGGCTGTCTGTCAGCCGTGCGCCACTCGCACCATCAGCACCCAGGTTCTCACCATCAGCACCCAAGTTCTCACCAAGCGGGTCATCTGGAGCCTGGCTGGCAGTGCGGCATCACCGGCTCTGCTCAGGCACGGCCCAGGCCTGCAGAACTGGGGCGTTGCTCTCCAGGCTCTTGGATAGACACAGGTCACCTGCTCGCCAGGGTGTGACCCTCTGGCCAGGCAAGTTTGAGAATTGTGTAAAAGACTCACCCCTGAGACCCTGGGGCCCACCTGTGATGCTTGTTGCTGAGTGGGTTAAGCCCGGTCCAGCCATGAGTGCCTTGAATCCGGGACAGCTGCCCACTGGCCCAGGGGGTCCCGATGCGGGACGGACTTC
>JAOXYA010035712.1:0-12793 GCA_028565675.1 Sorex palustris
CTCCAATGGAGATGTTACTGGGCCCGCTCGAGCAAATCGATGATCAACGGGAGGGCCTTTACCTTTACCTTTACCATTTGACCAAAAAAAGAAAAGATTTTCTGTTGGTAGAACTAGCACATGGTCAGGCCATAAAATCAAATTCCTGTACATTCATATATACCTCCATAGGTTCATATGTATTAAAATAAAAAGGGCAGTTGAGAATGACCCAGTAGGGGAAAGGGCTGTGTTACAAGGAATCATAAAGTAGAAATAAAATCAGAAGAAAACAGAACAAGGAATTGGCACAAATAAACTTCTCTTCCTGCTTGGGAGTCACTTTGGGAGCCGGAACGTGTATGAACTCCAAACAATAATTCTTGTATATCTTCATGGGACAAACAGAACTGCTAGTGTAGAATTTTTAAAAAGTTCCCCTATCATCCCTTTTTTTGAGTACTTTGGTCACATCCAGTGGTGTTCAGGGATCACACCTGGCAGTGCTCAGACCATATGTGTGTGGTACGGAGGATTAAACCTGGACCAGGACAAGTATTTTACACACTGTATTCTCTCAGGCTCCTCCCTCCCCTTTGTTTCTATGGCTTCAGTGTGCAGAGATCATACACTCCCATTGTGATGCTTGCCAGTGGTTGCCCACCAGTTGCTGCATACCATACATCCCAAACAGCGGAGCCACTGAGAATTGAACTCATGGCGCCACTGACTTCAGAATTGCAAGCAGGTGATTTTGTCTTTCCTCCAAAGTGTGACTTTTTTTTTCCCAGTATGACTGTCAGATAGGTAACTCATGTAATTGAGGGAACCAGAACATAAAAGAGGTGGAGACTATCGGCACTGAAAATAAGGCTAATAGAAAAAAATATTACATTGCTAGAAGAAAGAAACCAACTATTATCTCACAGAACAGTGAAATAATAATCTTTGCAGATAACCCTTCTACCAGACTAAGGAAATTGGCTTTTTTGCTCAACAAAATTGGCATCCCCCGAAGCAAGTTAGGTTTTACGCAGACTTTCTTAGAAAGACACAAGGGGAGAGAATGGGAGAAGTGTGTGTTCAAGGGAGAAAAGTCTTCGTCAGAGTAGAAATTGGCAAGGAAAAAAAAAAAGACAAGCAATTGGGGTCTCAAAGGAGAACACAGGCTTGAAGAGCAGAAACAAAAATTTACATTCTAATAGTAGTCTGGGAGCTAATCAGTAAGAAATAGTATCTTAGGTGAATTTCCAGAAAATTCTTTTCTCATTTAGAAGTATTTGATATTTTTTATGTTATGTGACTATAAAGGCATCCTCCTCTTCTGACCCGCAGTTTGCGCCTCTCCTCTTTTGCCCCCCAGGATAACCTTGTGATGCTCAGTGGTTCTACTACTGTGCACTCGGGAGTTACTCCTGGCTGTGCTCAGAGGGCCAATTGGTGGTTTTATTTATTTATTTTTGATCACACCCAGCAATGCTCAGGGGTTACTCCTGGCTTTGCACTCAGGAATTACTCCTGGTAGTGCTTGGGGGACCATATGGGATGCCAGGGATCGAACCTGGGTCAGCCACGTGCAAGGCAAATGCCCTACCCAACTGTGCTATCTCTCCGGCCCCTCAGAGGGCCAATTGGATGCCAGAGATCCAACATGGGTTAGCTGCTTGCAAAAGCAAATCTGTACCCACTGTACTGCTGCTTCAGACCTATGCCTCCTCCCTCGTTTTGGCCACTTTCTCAAACTGTTATTAATTAATACTTTGACTAGATGTCCTTCTGTTTCCCCAGACTTAATTCCTGTTTCGACTTAGCTACTTTTTTTTTAGACATCTATTGATTAGTTTATAGAGTTTCTCACAGAGGCACTGCTGACATTTTGGCCAGTTTATTATTGTGGGGGCCTGAGATATAGCTCAAAGACTGAGTGCTTTGCGTGTTGGAACCCTGACTCCAACCCCCAGCACTCTTCTGTGATATTTAGAGGTACCTTTGGCCTCTGCTCTGCCCTTAAGATGCCAGAAACATCTCATTTGTGATAATAGAAATATCTCCTGACATTGCCAGTGCTCCCAAGAAGAACAGTGGCTCATAATTATTGTGCTAAAATACTTAAGACTAGTCTCTGGGCTCTTGTAGAGTTGTGATAAATGTTATAGCTTAAGTGAGACTATTGTGTGCAGAGAACATGTTTACATTGGTCCTACCCACCTGTCTCATTCTTGGAAGCGTTTTTGGCTAAGAGTAGAAAGAAGAAAATATTAAAATTAGGCTGCAAAATAATATGCTAAGGTTTAAATCCCTGCGGACATTTGAATATGATTCTGAGGATCTTGAATATTCTGTGCATTAAAAAGTTCCAGAAAGCTTTAGAGTAAGGATATAAAATGGATATTCTTTTAGGCATTTTTGAGTATTGTTAGAAGGTATTGGGAATGAGTATGTTCTCAAAGTTTTGATAGTGTTGTTAGGGATTAGAGTGTGGGCCAAAGACTCGTGGCAGAAGGAAGAGTTTAGGGTTGGTTGCATGGTTAACATATGATAGACATTGAGAAGAGCTATAAAGAAGGAAGGCTGGAATTTAGTTTTTTTTTTTCCTTTTTGGGGTCACACCTAGAGATGCACAGGGGTTACTCCTGGCTCTGCACTCAGGAATTACTCCTGGCGGTGCTCAGGGGACCATATGGGATGCTGGGAATCGAACCCGGGTCGCCCGCGTGCAAGGCAAACACCCTACCCGCTGTACTATCTCTGGAAGGCTGGAATTTTGACTGTGTTTCATTGAAAGGGACCTTGGACCAAAGATGGAGTGGAAGAGAACTACTAACCCTGGTTCAGGCCTCATAAGTTTGGCACATTTGTGGGAGAATCTGATAGAAATGCCAGAGGATAGTCTATAACCTAATAGTAATAAAACTTAGAGAGATAAGTTAACTCCAGATAAGAGAAAGATATGGTTGGAACTTGGAGTCTGTGAGAGTACAATTGAGAGGGGAGACATGTACAGAATCTTGAGTAATTTCTATGTTACCATAAATACAAGGTGAGAAACAGCAGCTAAAAATTGGGGTGGGGTGTGTGGGGAGGGGTGGTGTGGGTGCAGTATTTCTGGAAGCCCCAGCAGTCATACCCACATCTCACAACCACCACCATGCAAGCTCATCTCTTGGCCCAGGTTTACAAAATGCCTTGTTAAATATTCTGGATTTTCTGGAGTGGGTGACCATGTCTGCAGCCACGTGACACCTTCAAACTCCACGATACTAACTTCTTAGTAGGACCACACCAAATTAGATGGGAATGTACCACAGAAGCCAGCTAAGCTGAACTAACGAAAACATTAACACTGATCAACTAACAACTATCCTCAGACAAGGACATAGTGTACCTATGTGAGATATAACAATTCTAAGTACATTTCTTTTATTGAAGTATTTTTTGATAATTCCAGTAGCCACTTAGTTGTAACAAGCAGTACAAAATAAATTATTTTGGGCTTGCTATGGGGGCAAACTTTGAGGGTGGTTGGGAAAACGGGGATAGTGGTGGAGGGAAGGTCACGTTGCTGGTAGGATTGGTCTTAGAGTATTGAATGCCTGTAATAGATGTATCATGAACAACTTTGTGGACCATATAGTGTTTAAATAAAGTAGAAAAATAAAAAGATGAGGTGTGGTGCAGAGTGATAGTACAGGAGGTAAAGTGTTTGCCTTGCACGTAGCCCACCTGGGTTCAGTCTCCGGCATCCTGTATGATTGTCCCCCAACACCACTAGGAATGATTCTTGAGTGCAGAGCCAGCAGTAACCCTGAACATTGCCAGGTATGGCTCAAAACTAAAACAGAAAAAAATGGGGGGGGGGACAGTCAGAGGCAGTAAAACTAGCTTCTGAAAAAGGATTTTTACCAGGTAAGTATAGGCAGGAAAGAACTTCTCAAGTAGTTCGTTAACAGTATCCTGCTATAGAGCTTTGTTTCTGAACTGCATCACAACAGTCATGGTCACAATAGATCTCATAACTGAATATGGGGGTCATGAAAAATTGTTTTAAAATAAATTTTATTATCAGCAAATTTTTTTAATTGGTATTGTTGATAGCACAGCGGTAGGACGTTTCCCCTTTGCACAGTCAGCCTGGCCGAGCTGGGTTCAATTCCTCTGCCCCTCTCGGAAAGCCCGGCAAGCTCCCCATGGCGTATTTGATGTGCCAAACACAGTAACAACAAGTCTCAAAATGGAAACGTTATTGGGCCCGCTCGAGCAAATCGATGAATAACGTGAGGACAGTGTTTGTTTGACAGTGATTTTATATACATGGGGGTCATAAACAAATTTCTCACATTAAATGCCTGTAACAGATGCATCATGAACAAGTTGATAAACCATTGTGTTTAAATAAAAGGTGACTGAGTGATAGTACAGCAGGTAGGATGGAAAAAGTTAAAAGAAGCTTGCCATTATTAATAGTGAAATAAACAGGAAAATGCAGAGAACAAATACTTGAGATTGGCAGTAATTGTCATTGACTTTCTTGATTTTTGTTTGTTTTTTGTTTTGGGGGTCACACTCAGCGACTCCTGACTGCACTTATATTGGACCTGGGGATTTAACTTGATTGTCCACATGGCAGGCACCATCCTACACCCACTGTACTGTTGCTCTGACTCCTCCTGTCATTGACTTTCAAGAATGGTGGCCAACTGGAGAGATAATATAGCGGATAAGGGCTTCCCTTGCTCTTGACCAGCAAAGTTCAATCCCTGGCACCTCATGATCCCCTGAGCATTGGTGGCCACAACCCCTAATCCAAAACTAGGTGTAGTCCTCAAGAACTGCAGGTGGTAATAGATAAAAAGTGGTAGAATCCAAATTTGTAGGGGTTCACTGTGAGGTGGAATTGTAGATTACTTTCCCTTCCCATCTAGCGGAGGTGATAAATCATGGGTATAGTGGTCCATGTGAAGGCAGTGGGGCTGAGGGAAGTGCTGTCTGATCAGGTAAATGAAGACATGTTTATAGGTGAGAAGCTGGGGTGAGTCAGAACCTGGGAGGAAGGCATGGCTTTAAAACAAAATCAAGGACAAAATAAATTTGTGAAAGGTGGAGTTTTGAGGTCAAAAGGAACAGGTTTTTTGAGACATTGGTCCCTCTTACTTCTCTCCTGATCTTGTTCACTTTCTGTGTCCTCCACCTCAGCTTCCAACCTGTTGGCCTTCAGCCTTATGCTGACCCCCCCATTTATGTGATTTTTGCCTGTGACCTCCTTGGAATCTCCTGGCAGCCCACAAGTAGCCATATGGTCCCCAGTTGAGGAAACACTAGTTTAAGTAGTTCATAAAATTGCCTCCATGAAAAGAGTGACAACAGAAGCGGTCATCGAAGCCCTAGCCAATCAGGGCTCAATACATCAGGATCAAACTCAATACATCAGGATCCTCTGTGAGCTGTATTACGGATTCACTACCAGGATCTCACCATTGTACAGGGAGGTGATCATTAACATCAAGAGAGGGGTTCGGCAGGGTGATACCACTTCACCGAAACTCTTCAATGCCACACTCGAGCATCATGCGATGAATGGAATGGGAAGGAATGGGAGTGAGATAGACGGTCAGCAACTACAACACGTCCGCTTTGCTGATGACATCATTCTTATACACCAAACATTAGCCAAGCAGCACAAATGCTGGCCAACTGCGACCGTGAGTGTGGAAAGGTCAGGCTCCAGCTGAATCTCACGAAGACAATGTTTATGAGAAGCAGTCTTGTTCCTGACGTTCCATTCACTCTCAATGGAATGACCATCTCCAAATGTAACAGTTATGTGTATCTAGGTCCAGAAGTCAACATGACGAATGACCTGGCACCTGAGTTGCACAGGAGGAAGAGAGTGGCTTGGAACGCTTTCAAGAGCATCGAAGAAATAGCTAAGAGGACTAAGAGCCTTCGGCTCCTGGCACATCTCTTTGATTCCGCTGTTTTTCCTGCATTAACATACGCCTCAGAGACCTGGGCCCTACAAAAACAGGATGAGAACACTATTTGGGTCTCCCAGAGAGGAATCGAAAGAGCTATGCTTGGAGTATCACGTTTCACTCAACTGAAAGAACCTGGTCGGTCAAGAATCAGGGACACTCTCTCATTTGCCAACACACCGAAAATCAGATGGGCTGGACATGTAATGAGATTTGGAGATGACCACTGGACTAGAGCTGTTACCACTAGATTCCACGGGACGTCAAAAGACTGCGTGGCTGCCCACCTACAAGATGGTCAGACTTCTTCGTCAAGACCCTGAATGATTGATTTTAGGTTCTTCATGTTCCTAGAATGAACAGACGCCATTGGGCTTCACTATCACGCGACAGAGACGAATGGAGACGTCACTGGTGCCCGCTCGAGCAAATTGATGATTAACGGGAAGTCAAGTGATTAAGTGAGAAGAATGACAGAAATGACGTTGGAAACCTAAAGACATTATTTGGGTAAAAATGAAATATAAATTGATCAGGAAAGCTGAGAGTTTCAGAAACTGTTATGGATGTAGAGCTCTGCAGATATAAGGGGATGAGGGCTTGAGTATAGGAGTTAATGTGCTGGCTTTGCACTTGGCGAACCTTGGTGTGATCTCCAGTACTGCATATAGTATTAGTACCTGAGTACCAGGAGTGATCCCTGAGCATAGAGTGAGGAGTAAGACTTGAGGATGTGACCCCAATGCCGAAAAACAACCAAACCATGAGGTGGGGATGAAGTTTAGGGGAGTGGACACCCAGTGTATGTAGCTCCTGGCTTGTTTCTAGAAGTGTGCTCAGAGAGAAGTATATTCATGCAGGAAAAACTTTTCCTGTGGAGTGATTAAGTAATCCCACTTGGAATGACTTTAGATATTTAGGAATGAGATTGAGGATGGTGGAACAGAAAGCAAACATTCGAAGTGCATTGGGAAAATTATTTTTATAGCAGTACTATTAAAGATAGAACAAGTGGACTTGTCTGTTTTACATATTTTAACTTGATATGAAGTGTTTTTTCCTAAGGTTTATATCAATACCTAGAAGTTACATTAATGCTCCACTTCTTAGAGATGCAGTGCTATTTGTGTGAAAATCTAAATATGAGAACCCTTGAGAATCTTGCAATGTATGGTCAGAGAATTAGTCTGAAGCATTTTAGAAATCTAATGCGTGAAGAACTTCCTTGTCTATGTAGTTTCTCCTTCCTTCCTCAATGATTTGTGGTCAATTTGTGGTTGGTGTATCTTCTGTTGTGTTGTGTCAGGATGCAGTTATGCTCCTGGCAGCTGCCTGAGTCTGCCAGATCTACACTTATGGTGGTTGATCTTCATGTAGATTATATTTTTATCCATTATGGTTATTATCTTTGCGTCTTCCTTAATTTTTTTTCTGCACCTGTGCTGTCAGTTATCATTTACTGTTGTGTGCTCTATAGGTAGGTAAGCTGTTTCTTTTACCCTAGTCAGCTGCTTCAAACCACATTATCTGGGAGACAGTGGACATATCTCTTCAAACAGGGGCCTGTATTCAGAAATGGTAGATGTGAGCAGTGGTGCTGAGAAACTTTGACTCAAATTAACTGTGTAGGCTCTTGAATAGTGGACTTGTCTGTTTTATATGATTGATTTAATTCTGGTTTTAGTGATGTTCTGAGTGGCAGAGATTGCAAAGAACTCCCTTTGTTCTTTGAAGGGCTGCATTTGTGAAAGGTGGACTAAAATTTGTTTTGCCAAGTGTAAGGAAAGTCACTGTATATGTGTATATACATATTTATATACACATATACTTTATTTAGTCACCTTGAAATTACAAAGTTATTCGTGATTGGATTTCAGGCAGGCAATGCTTCATTCCTGGTCCACTTCATTCCTGGTCTCCTTCATGGTCTACTTCCCTCCACCAATGCCCCTGCTTGCTGCCTCTCACCCATGCTTCCTCTGTGCTAGGTGCTTTTTAAAAACAAGTTCTTTCACTATGGTTTATAGAACTGTCACTGATAGGGTTTCGTGTATAACACTTTACCATCTTTTCGCACCACCTCCTCCCTGTTGAACACCTTCTGCCATCAATCATTGTCTCTTCTCTTATCATGTCCTCTTGGTTGCCCCAGTAGCATGTTTCCTACTGAAGACCAGCTCTCATGTTCTTTGTTTCCATTCTCTTTGGGCATTTGTTATTCCACCATTGTGTTTCTTTGTGTCCTTCATGTGTGAGAGAATTCTGTGTCAGTCTCTCTCCCTCTGACTTCACTTCCCATGGTACTCTCCAGGTCCCTGCAAGTAGCAGCACATTTAATTCTAGCTGTGCCAGTTTTTTCTTTGAGCTCATTAAACATCTTCATCATGGGGTCAAGTAGAGTCATTGATGATTGACTGAACTGGTTGGTGGTGATAATGCCTTTGGTTTTACTGGTTCTGCCCATTGAACTTGCTGGGCATCTATGTGTTTGCCCATTGGTTTTCTAGTGTTCTTGTTGTGCTGAGGGTGAGTGAGTCTTTGTATTATACCCCCTTGAAGATGCTGAGGGATTAGATTAAGACTGGGGTTGCTCTCTTCCTTCTCTGCCTGGCTTTACTGAATAGCAGGAAGAAGAACCATGAGCAGTGTGTAAAATGCTGGGTATATCTGCTGCATCAGGAGCTGTGGTGTGGGCCCCTTAATATGACACAGGTTGGGTGTAGAGGCTTCTGGGACCTAGTTGGAAGGATGGGGCTGCCTCCCATTCTTGAGAAGACCCAGTGACATCTGTCATAGACTTTCCTCACTTGGAATGCCTAGCAGCAAGCAGAAGTGGTTGCACTCCCTTTTTTCCTTCCTTTCTTTTTTTTTTCTTCTTTAGGGGCCAAACCTAGCGGTGCTCAAACCTTATTCCTGGTTCTGCTCAGTGATCACTCCTGGCTGGGCTTAGGGGACCATATGGGGTGCCAAGGATTGAACCATGGTTGGCCACGTGTAAGGCAGGTGTCCTGTTCACTGTAGTGTCACTCCAGCCCCAGGAGTGTGTGTACTCCTTTTTAATTGTACCTGGCAGGGTTGCTCTTTTGAACACTTTAGTGCACATTCTGGGTCTGGAGTTTGCCAGTGTTAACACTTCTGGTCCTAGTGCTCATGATGGAAGTGATGGGGTTTCACAGTTCCAATGGCGATGCTCACAGATTTCTAGCTCTAGTGAGGCTGGAAATCTCTTGTACCAGGAATTATAGATAGCAGAGCTGCGAGTATTGCATTTGTAATAGTACGGTGTGGTCACATTGAGGATTGAATTTGTGACCTTAAACTTGCAAGGCAACTGTTCTCAGTCACAAAGTTATCCTCTAGAGCCCTGCATACACTTTTAAGTTTTTTTTTTAAAATTGAAGAGTGTGCCAAAATTATATAGGTGCATGTATATGTGTGTGTATATATTTAAATCACTCCAGGAGCGATAGCTGAGCCCCGTTCGATTTCTCGATCCCTCTCTGAGAGCCGGCAAGGCAAACTATCAAGAGTATTGCGCCCGCAGGGCAAAAAGCCTGGCAAGCTAACCGTGATGTATTTGATATGTCAAAGTGACAAGTCACAATGGAGACGTTACTGGTGCCCACTTGAGCAAATCGATGAACAACCGGAGGACAGTGCTATATATTTAAATCAAATATTACTTGGTCATGGCCATTGCTTGACAGTAAAGCACAGGGTCTTGCATGTTTTTGCCTGGCTTCAATTTCACACACACATACACACACACACACACACACACACACACACACACACCCAAATAAAAATCAAGTGTTACTGAGGGTTTTTTGTTGTTTGTGGCTCTTAACTGGTGTGCAGACAAAACATGTGCTCAGCCTGTTGATCTGTTTCTCTAGCCCATGCTAAGAGCCCTAAAGTTGGGGAGGGAAAGAAGGGAAGAGGCTTGCCAGGAAGGTTATGGGACTCTCCTGGCTTTACTCTGGTGGGGGTTGGTGATGGACAATATTTTGTAACAGGATTAAACCAGGGCCAGTCTATTAGAGTCACACTCCTTAACTCCCTATACTATCTCTCTGGCCCCATCTACTGAGGATTTAAAATAAAAAATAAATAGAAGTTCTTGCTTTTCCCCTTCAGCTTCCTGGAGGTGACTACTTTTATTAGTATTAAAACTGCTGGAGTGATAGCATAGCGGGTAGAGTGTTTGCCTTGAATGCCACCAACCCAGGTTCGATTCCCAGCTCCCATATGGTCCCCTGAGCACTGCCAGGAGTGATTCTTGAGTGCAAAGCCAGGAGTAACCTCTGAGCATTTCCAGGTGTGACCTGAAAAGCAAACATAAATAAATAAACAAAACTGCTTCTAGCTGCTTCATTGGTTACCTAAATAATTTTAAATATTATATTCCTAAACCTTAGGCATTACTTTTAAGATAAACAAAAGCTACCTGCTTTTTTTTTTTTTTGCTCTGGTCTGCATAGCCAATGGCTTCCCAGTGTTCATGTGCTGAAAAAGCCAGATCAGGAGATGGAAGGTGATTATGTCCCAAGGACAAAGCCTGGATGAGGGTAATGCCCTTATGAGTGAGGCTTGAGAGAGCTTCTTTATTCCTTGTATAATGTGAAAGTCAGGTAGAAGTTTTCTGCCTGGAACAGGATCCTCTTACCAACTGTGTGCATCTAGCCTCCAGAACAGTGAGAAATTTCTCTTCACTAGCCACTGTAGTTTACTTGTATTTCATTACATGAATGGACAAAGACACCAACATTGGTTGCTTGAGTGGGTTGTTTTTAAGTCAAAGTTAGAAACAGACAGGGTTTATGGCCTAAGTATAACTCGCTGAAAAGCCACATATTTATTGCATTATGCCTTCTCTCTGGTATAGCTTTTTTGTGTGGGTGGGGGAGGGCACACCCAGCCATGGCCAGGGTTAACTTTCTGGCTTTTTGCTCAGGGATTGCTCCTGGCTCAGGGTGGTCCTGGGGATGGAACCCACATAAACCATGTGCAAGGCAAGGGATCTACTCACTGTACTGTCTTTTTCTGGCCCCAGCTTTTAATTAAAAAATATATTTTATCTGCCCTGTCTTCATCTACTTGTGACATTCGCTTTCCACATATATTTAGTATTTCACAAACAGTCCTTTACGTCGTCTTTTCATTGAATCATCTTTCCCCGGAGAGCTCCCTAGTTCCATTGCTCCTCTAGTCAGCTGGTTGCTCAACTTGGCTGCTGTACTACTGTGATCTTTGGCCTTATATTTGCCACTCTGGATTGAATTTACTAGTTAAAATATAGCTCACATTTTTAGTGACTCAGTGTCAGATAGTTTCTCAAGGGTTTTTAGGGTTAATTTTCTAGGTCTTTGACATACAGAATTTTTTTTCCTTGCCTTACATTTGATGTAGAAGATGAAATGTATAGAGATATAAATACTCACTTTCCCTTAATATTTTAAATTCATTGCTGCCTACTCTTTTTTCCAGTCATCGATTTTGTTCTCAAAACTTAATATTTCCCCACAAAATATGTATAGTGTCTTGTGCATAAATATTAGGTCTGTAGATAACTCAAAAATCAGGGGTAAAGAGCTGAAGTGATATAGTACAGCGGGTAGGGCATTTGCCATAAACGTGGCCAACCCAGGTTCAATCCCTGGCATCCCATATAGCCCCCAAACACCGCCAGGAGTAATTCCCGAGTGCAGAGCCAGGAATAACCTCTGAGCACCACTGGGTGTGGCCCAAAAAGGGGGAAAAAAAAGAATACCTTGCATATTTAAAGATGCGATTTCAGTCCCTGACACTGGATGGCCCAGAGTGGCCATTGACTAAGGTGGTAGGCCCAAGCACGGAATTATCCAGCCTGATCAGCTGTGACTCAATCAGGAATGACCCATGGACTCTAAATGCTACTTAAAAGCCCCCACCCCCATCCCGCCCCAAGAAGAAATTTTTTTATAAGGAATACACAAATATTTGTGCTATTTTCAGTTGCCACTCTGTCTTTTTTTGTTTGCTTGCTTTTTGGCCAGACCTGGAAATGTTGAGAGATTAATTCTGGCTTTGCACTCAGAAATTACTCTTGGTGGTACTCAGGGGACCTTATGGGATGCCAGAGATTGAAATTCGGTTTGCCATGTGCAAGGCAAGTGCCTTACCTCCAGCCCTGCCATTCTTTCTTTTGAGGCATCCTACTTATTTGGATTTAGGGTATCCTAGATAGAGAACCTAGGATTTAAAATCTCTTTTCTCTTTATTTTCCTCATTTCTTCATGTTTGTAGGGCCTTTGTTTTTTATTTTTGAGGCCACACCTGATGCTATATGCGCAGGGCTTACTCCTGGCTCTGCACTCCAGAATTACTCCTGGCCGTGCTCTGGGAACCATATGGGATGCCAGGGATTGAACTTTCGTCAACTGCTTGCAAGGCAAACACCCTACCTGCTGTACTGTCATGCTGGCCCTATTTGCTTGTAGAAATTTGCATTGAAAATTTGCCTCACTTTGTCACACAGTTCTTCCATGACTCTTATTTTGGCCATTGTTTAAGTTTACCTACTCATTGTACTCTCTCCAGCCACATCCATTTACTTATATTCTTAATCTGAAAGTTTTTCTTACTCTGATTTTTAGCCTCTTGATAATAGTTTTAGGAGTTCATTTTCCTTATATCTTGGGAAAATTTTATTTTATTGGCTCTCCTTGAGGGCTGGAGCGGTAGCACAGTGGTAGGGCGTTTGCCTTGCATGCAGCCAACATGGCAGACCCAAGTTCGATTCCTCCGCCCCTCTCGGAGAGCCCGGCAAGCTACCGAGAGTATCTCGCCCACACGGCAGAGCC
>JAOXYA010035747.1:0-12792 GCA_028565675.1 Sorex palustris
TATCTTCTGAATCTTAAAAACAATTAAGATTTTAGGTCAGAGCAGTAATACAGCAGGGAGAGCACCACCTTCTCCTCCCCACATCATATTGGGTATCTGTGGTGGTGACTGAGTTTTGAGAAAATAGTTTTGAGCCTCAATACATGGATGTGACACTCAAACACTGATCTGGTACTGGAGACATTTAATTTAGATTTTACAGTAATAAGAGTAAAGCCAAAAAGATCATTTTAATGACCACTGTATGGACAAAGTTCCAATAAAATGATTACTATGAGAGTTAACATTTTCTTGTATCTATTATGTGGACTTAGTTTGTTACTTATTTTTAGAGGGAAGAGTTAAAGTGAAGCCTTTATGTAGGAGAAAAGGTAGCATAGATGCTTCTGAAAGCACCGGGGATGGGAGTCCAAGGAGGACACCCTCCTTCACATCTGACCTCTTATCAGGCAGGTGCTTTCTTAATTCCCAGATACAGATGGGGAACTGGAGTCCAGAACATTAATGACCACATGGTTCATATGGTTATATGGGAGAACTAGGATTTTGCACTCTTTTAATGGTCCAGAGGTCTTTCCCCCTCCATACTATTCCTGAGAGTAGTTCAAAGGTCTCTTCCCATTCATATTATTCCAGAAATGATAGAACGGTTAGAACTTATCCAGTCCAAAATCCAAAACAGCATTACAGGAATGCAATAAAGAAATAAGTACTTTGGGAGGAGTCAAGATCTTTGCTATTAATGGAAAGTGGGGTAGGCAAGGAAGTATACGTTTAAATGGAAAGAACAGTCAGGGGTTGGGGATAGAGGATGACATAACACACCTGAGACAGTGTTAGTAAGTACAACTTCCATGTACTTACAAAACTGGGTTACTATAAGCTTGAGATTCACTAGCAGGGAGAAATTATATCTTTTTATGCCCTGTCTTCCCTTGACCCAGAAAGACTGTGGAAAACTACCTCAAGGTATGACAACATCAAGCCTCAGGACTTCCTACCTAGGCAAATTCCTAGAGAAGGAAGAGTTGGAGAAAAGAATCAGAAGTCACTGGTCCAGATCTTCAAGGATGAGTGCAAGGTATGGGTGCCCAGGTGCAAGCTTTATTCTTGATTGACTCAACTGCCATGTTATGGCAGATACCACCAGCATCTGCCCTCCACCCTGGTTCTAACAATTCTAGTACAACAATTTATCATTTTCATACATTGGGTGTAGGACTTCAGAGCCATTTGGATCCTACTGAAGTTCTTTCTCGGCCAGTGATAGACAAACTAAGGGGAATAAAGTGTGGTTGGGATAATCATAAGGGCATATTCTGCACTATCCTCCGATGCCTGATAGGATTCAGCCTCAGCTACCATATGCATAAGGGCTACAGGCTTTATCACAATCCTTTCAATGGTTGTTTTCCCTCTTTGACTCACTCTCTGCTCTATTTCCCAGTATAGTTTCTGCCAAGTAAAGTTTCTGCCAAGTAAAGTACTCCCAAGTAAAGTTTCTGCCATGAACTCTTTGTGTGAGGATGGACTTTGGAAGGAGCCAGGTGAAAGACACAGGTCTGGATCACAGAAGCAGATAAAAAAGAAGGATATCCTCTGTGTATCTGGGCCCATAGGATGCTGAGTTTTCTTGTCTTAAGTTAAGGGTTTTTATAAAGTTTGAAGGCCCTATATGGAGCCTACATTTTAGTAAGGGCAAAAAATAGAAAGACAGAAGGATTAAATCCAAAGTTTCCTTTAGATCTAATTTTTTTAATGTTTCATGGCATGATAAATAGTAGGTCTTATATGATGTTATCTCAGGAATAGTCTCATGAGGAAAATATTGATGAGAAAAAACTATAAATACATATAAACATATATAAACTACAAATATATATGAACATAAATATACATAAAGTGATTTCTGAGATTCTAGAATATTTAATTGACTATTTTATCCAGATCAACTAATCATTTTCTAAAGATTAATTCTTTAATATAGTAGCACTGTATTGCCATTGTTCATCGATTTGTTTGAGAGGGCACCCGTAACATCTCCATTGTGAGACTTGTTGTTACTGTTTTTGGCATATCGAATATGCCACAGGGAGCTTGCCAGCTCTGCCATGTAGGCAGGATACTCTCGGTAGCTTGCTGGGCTCTCTGAGAGGGATGGAGGAATTGAACCTGGGTGGGCTGCATGCAAGGCAAACGTCCTGCCTGCTGTGCTATCGCTTCAGCCCATTTAATATAGTATAACAGATAAACTTTAAATAGCAATACCACATTATATACTGAGCTTCAGAATCTATGTTTTCTGAGTTAAAAGTACTACATGACTGGCAATACAGCTATACTAACAGCTATATATAACTTTAAACACTGGTAGTGCCTTTTTAGATGAATATAAAATGTCAGCTTATTTTCTACATTATAAAATAAAAACAAAATATGGGTACTTGGGATGATTTGATTAAGTAATAAATTAGACAAATGAAATGAGGAGGTGCTGGCAGCAGACTGTGGTGGTCCATTCCCCATGATTACATTTTTGGCAGCTAAGCAGCATGAATCCTCTTTCTACTGAAAGAGAGATAGAACTATAAAACTGCCCCTCTTTTATCATCATTTGGGACTCCTCATAAGATCATCTTTGAGACCATCTGCTCCAGTTCTCATTCCTCAGACTTCTGTCCACATTGCAGGGTGACCAGGACATTACCCAATGTTCCAGATAAGGAAACAGTAGTTCAACTCAATTTTTCATCTGTGGATGTCTAGATAGGCTTAAAGTTTCAGAAGTCTGAATCTATTGTAGCTACACAGGTTTTAGAAATAAACCTACCTGACACGATGATGGTAAAGATGATTATAAAAATACTACTACAACAACCACTACTACTAACTCCTCATCAGTTTGTGCTTTAGAAACACAGAAGAATAGCAGGATTAAAGTGGGAGGATAATGAATAACAGGATTAAATGATTTCCAGTCATTTCACTGGAAGAAAGGATACCACAAAGGACCAGAAGAAGACCAGAAGAATGTGACAGGCAAAAATTTGGCATCTAATTCAGTGTTATCAAACAGCGTATGGTGCTTCTTCATGGTCATCAAAATTACTTTAGATATTCCAATAGAGCATAAGGAAACTGAAGCATTTATTAAGCAATCTCTCTGTCAAGCGCTTCTTATGGGGGCTGGGAACTTTTGAGTTCTTATGAGATATCTTGTATTCTAGAAGAACTGGCTCTGGGACCACAAAAATTCTAGAGCTGCAGGGAGCGGAAGTCAGTAAGGATATAGGTATAATATCCATGTAGCGTGGGACATTCCCAAGAATATAGAAAGCCTGCCTTCATGAATTCCTCACCACCACCTGATTGGCTGAGTGCCTGGGTACCTGAATGCTGTATTTATCTCATGATAGATGAAGAAATAGCTTGGCAAGTCAAAGCAAATTGCTATTGGCTCTGTAGCAGTGAAAACCCAGAGCTGACACTCAGGTGGGTTTTATTCATAGAGCATGTTCTAATCTACGTTGCTTTCTATCCATTTCATCGTTCCAGGGGAATCAATGAACTAGCTCTTTGGGCAGTCTCATGGGTCCAGTGGTTAGAAACAAACCATCTAAATTATTTTGAATTATGTCTTGTGAGCAGGGCGGGGAGAGAGTAACTTAAGATCTATGGAAATATAATTTACTCTCTTAGTTGCTAATCCTCTCTGGACACCAATTTTAGCTTTGTGTTGACACTGACAAATTTGGGACATGCTCAGCAATTTTCCAAGAGTAAACAGCAAATTCCACAAAGCTTCTCTAATCATTTTTCCCTTCCAGGGTGAAATCCCTTAACTAAACATGTCTGCTGAGCCAGTGAGTTGTTGCTGGAACCTTTATGACCAGGTCCTGGAGGTTCCCTTAAATTTCAAAATGTTTGTAGCCACTCCTACTCTGACAGGAAGGGTTGCTACAGAGATCTCTGCTCCTCTTCAGATATACTCTGTCGGGGGCTGGAGCAATAGCATAGCGGATAGGGCATTTGCCTTACATGCCACCAACCTGGGTTTGATTCCCAGCATCCCATATGGTCCCTTGAGCATCAACAGGGGTAATTCCTGAGTGCAGAGACAGAAGTAACCTTTGCATTGCCATGTGTGACCCAAAAAGAAAAAAAAACAGACATACTCTGTCTTGTTCCAAGGATAGCACTCTCTGAATGGATAAGGATCTTGTCAAAAGAAATACTTTGTTATAGGTTATGCATGAATGACCTGCTAAGCATGAGTGTAGCTCTTATCATGGAGAGCTGGAGAGAAACAGAACACTTTTGAATCTTACATTTTTAAGCAGCTAGTATGTGCTTCCACTTCACATATGTGGTCAGGTAAAGTTGTTGAGATTCTTCCAAAGCATTAAGCTGTTTGGGTGACATACAGATGTTCTCATCTGGTGTCCATTCCCCTTGCTGAACATTCCATCCCGTTCTGGGCTCATCCATTGACTTCCTGCAACCTGATAGCTCAAATAGCTAAGTATAGGAGAGATTTATCTGTTGGATACTACCTTTATTCCAGACCATATTTTTTCTTGATTTCAAGTTGACAACAAAGAAAGGAAATTTGCCGAATTAGAAGTCATCTCCAGGTATTGCAATGAGGTAATACTTCACTGAAAAGTGTGGATATTTAAGGTTATCATAATTTCAATAGAATGAAATGAAAAACTGCTTTTGGTTATATTAATTACACTTCAAATGCTCAAGACCCACTTGTGACCTGCAACAACTGCACGGGATGGCCAGATATAGTATGTTTCCATCAGCATACAAAGTTCTGTTTGCTAACCTAGGTCTATAAAAATCTAGTCTCAGAGTCAAAAAAGGCAAACAATAGCTTTGGAGGGACAAAAATAACCCCGGCGCTGAGATGAACTTTAAATTTTGATATGAAGAACTGCCTCTTCAAGTGCTGAGGAAGGAGGGAGAGGAAGAAACCTCCTCCACCCCCTGCTGGCTCCCACTGGCCCTCCTGCCCCCTTGGAGTGAGCTATTGAATTTATTAGTTTTTCCTTGGCTTTTAAAAAAAAGCAATTTGGGCCTCATGGAAGGGAGGACATTAAGAAAAACAATTCCTGGGGCTGGAGCAATAGCACAGCGGGTAGGGCGCTTGCCTTGCATGCGGCCAACCTGGGTTCGATTACCAGCATCCCATATGGTCCCCCGAGCACTGCCAGGAGTAATTCCTGAGTGCATGAGCCTGGAGTAACCCCTGTTCAATGCCAGGTGTGACCCAAAAAGAAAAAAAAAATTCCTCTAGATAATAAAATTAAATAACAGTGACAATGAAAAAAAAAACTTATGCCCTAAACAAAGAACAATGGTTTGTAAAGTTCTTTGTAATGGACACCTCTCCTAGGACTGGAAGGGAACAAAAAGCTTAGGAGGGAGGTAGACCAACCTACTTGGGATGTTGGCTCTCTTGGAGAAACTCCACCACTTCCAAAGCATCCTCATGAACACAACCAAACTCACCTCTTTCTCTCTGGGTAAGGAGATGTCTGTAGGGCTCCTGAGCCCAAATTTCTTTTGCAGGAACTGGGAACTGATGCCATCTGCCTCCTGAAGGAAGTACTGCTTCTTGATCACTTGAGTGATTAAGTCCTTAGTGCCAACCTAGCCCAGCCCCACTAGGTGTAGGAGATCCTTAATCAGGCGAAAAAAATAAGAGAAGCCAATTAGAGGCTTCGGGGGATGCAAATTAAGAACACTGAACAGTCCAGGAAGGAAGTGGGCAAGAGAAACAGGTTCACAGGGTTATACGAAGGGCAGACAAAGGTCTGCATGGCAGCAGGAGGAGTGAGGCTGCCATATTGGGGAGCAGGAGCAGAGGGGATAATGCAGCACATGTGCTGCATTGTTCCAGGTTGAGAATTCCACAGCTCTAGGGAAATCCCAAATGGACTGCAAAGGACCCCAGTCCCAGGGGAACAGTATTTGAATAGTATTTCTCCTATCTCCTTCCCTCTCAATCACATTTTATTACCTCCATTCCAGGGGTCTTCCTCAAATGGGTTTCCCCTGCAGTTTTGGGGAGCAGGACACTGCAACAGTTTTCAGGAGCAAGATAGAAATGAGCACAATTCTTAAGTTTTAAAAGCTAATCTTGGAAGTGCATTTATTTTAGTGATATTCCTGCATCTCAACTTCAGATGATATGCTCTCACTCTCTCTTTCTCTCTCTTTCAATAAAAAATATTTGCTTCACTAAAACAAACAGAAAACTGATCTGAAAATAAGAGAGCATTTGGATGCAGACTCACAAAGCAAGTTTTCCTATTTTCTCAGACATTGTAAATAAACTCCACTGCTTAAGAGTCTGGGCTGGAGTGATAACACAGCAGGCAGGGCATTTGCCTTGCACGCGGCTAACCCGGCTGACCCGGGTTCAATTCCTCCGCCCCTCTCAGAGCTCAGCAAGCTACCAAGAGTATCTTGCCTGCACAGCAAAGCCTGGCAAACTACCCATGATGTATTCGATATGCCAAACACATTAACAATGAGTCTCACAATGGAGATGTTACTGGGCCCGCTCAAGCAAATCAATGAACAATGGGAGGACTGTGCTACAGTGCTACAGTGCTTAAGAATCAGAAGGCATGGAGTGGAAGAGGAGGAAAATGTGGACAGGAGCTGGGATACTGGGGAGAATATCAGGGTGTTTCAGGGATGGACCACTGGAGTTCTTGTTGCCATTCCTGGGGAATATCCATGTACAGAAACTCAGCACATATATTCTGTCTTACTTCCCAAATAACCTATTGTGGAGAAGGCACCATCCAGAGTGGGGAGGTGCAGTTTCACTTATCTTGAAGAGTGGGAAGGCATTTTCTAAAGAATAACAGAATGACTTGGCAGGAACAGGAAGTCTATGGTCAAAGATTTCAAGATATGACAATTTATGGGATCTGACTGAGAAGAAACAAATGAGCTAGAGACACTCACCTGTCGGCATCTCAGGATAACTCAGGCTTGATTCAATTTGGAGTCACATCCCCTCCAATCATAATACTAGGACTGAATAGGATAAAAAAAGCCCGAGAGGATCCAACATGGCCATTTCCAGTCAGGCAAGAAAGGGCCCATCAGAAGACAGTGCAAACTCTGGAAAACACTCTGGAAAGTCATTTAAAAAGGGGAGTGAGGGACTAGGTATCATCCAGATGCCTCAAGGTCTCTACAGAGCATGTCGCTGGGACCACAATCAGAATCTAGTATTTGTGAGAAAAAAATGTGCTTCTCACGAGACAGTGGTATACTGTAAGGTAAGGCCAAGCATATTTTAGATTTCTAGAAGATTCTATCTCAGCTTTATGCTACTGCAGAGCATTAGAGAGCAATGCTTTCTAGATGGCTGAGCACAGAAGTTTTGTACTTAGCTTTGTGACATTTTGATTCATGCATCCAACTATTTCTTGCTGGCCCTGACATGTCGCAGGTGAGCCTGAAAAGCATCTCTGCTTATATCCAACAACATTCATCTAACAGTTCTTGAGCACCACTGGAAGTGCAATGATGGCAAGCTAAAGAGGTTAAAGAACCTTTCATTCCTGCACTCAATAAAAACGCCTTTGTTGGTCAGTGTGCCAGACATTGTTCAAAAGACTTCTTCCGTGAGGTTAGGTCACATTAGGGGAGTTTATGTTCTTCTGAGTATGGCTGAGTTCTTGATTTTGGATCGGGCACAGCAACCCACCCTAACTAGTGCTCAGTCCCTGTTGGAGAAGTGCACTGGTGTAGTGGGCGCCGGCTCCACCCTATACCACCTGCACAGGAACACCCTGGGGATCACACTGAGCATTCTCCACCTGGGTCTTTTCCCAGTAGGGATATGCTTGGTAGCAGGCAAGGTGCTCTAGATAGAACAAGTCTGCAGTTTCATGTACCTGGAAACCTATGAGATAGATGCTGACCCTGACCTTTGGCCTCTTTGTCCTGTAGTGCTATACATATGAGGACTATGATGGTGTTAGATACCAGTTATGATGAAGTCTAAGGCTACTGGTTGATGGCCAATCTTTTAAGGTGCCAAGAGGAAAACTTTTTGTCCACTTGGATGCTCTGCCACTAATAACAGAGACATAATAGACTAGAAACATGAAGAGCAAACAAGGAAACCTCCCTCTCCCTTTTGTTGATTCAGTGAATTCACAAAGGAGGTGGAGATAAGGAGTAAGAGCTTTGCAGCTCCATCAGTACCACCACCTTGGGAGGATGGAAATTTGCTGTTTGCATCGAGAGTGGAAATCTCATCTCTGAGATGTTAAGGCAGCATGGTGCTAACAGCTACTTGGAAATTCTGGATACAACTCTGTGTCTGTGTCTCCTTAGCTTGCAACAAGGGAGCCTTGGTGCCAAAGATGGCAGCGGGTATCCATATTAATGACTCCATGTAACTTTCCTGAAGGAGAGAGGATTGTAGAGTCTACTTTATAATTGAAAATTTTAAAAGAGATGATCTTTGCTGAAAATGGACTTCTCACCACCCCTCCACCCTTTCCAGGGATTGGAATAAAGACCCAAAACAAATTCTTTTACTGGAAAAAGTTAATTATGGGTTTATGAAAGTTTGACTCTTTTTTCAGGTCCCAAAGCAAAGCAAGGATAGCAGAACAGGTCCAAATACATAGCTGGTCTGACTCTAGTGTCTTAGGAAGTTCCTATTTATATAATCTAAGAGAATATTGAAAGTAAGGTCTCTGTACCTTCCAACAACCCTCTCCTTTCCTTCGGTGTGCTTATTATTGAAACAGTATACAGTGGAAACAAGGTTTGTGACTTGCAAAATCGAGAGGAGCCATGGGCTCTCTCCTTGTTTTCTGTCATCCTCTCAGAGTTGTCAGGTGAAACCATGCTGAAAGCTGCTCAGGTTAACAGCCCACCTGAGTCAGTCCTTTGGTATTTAAAACCTGAACACCAGGTAAGGGAGTGGAGAAGTCTTCTTGGGAAAGACTTCCAGGACCAGCCATCAGCATCAGCATCATCCAACTAAATGATCTAAATCTGCAATTTAAGATCATGTGGCACCTCATTCCCTCCGTGCCTTTCTTAACTGTTAACCCACAAAACCATGAGCAACATAACACAGCTTCTGGGCATGTAACTAAATTTGGGGAGTATGCTTGGAAGCATTATATAACCGGAATGGAATTGACAGCATTCCAGGAGAGAGTGAATGCCACAGAACACAGTGATGTACTTTGTTTGGAATTTGACATGGGTCTGTACAGGAGTGGAACTATTCCTCAGGTACACACAAACACACACACAAACACACATACATATACATATATCCACAACACCCTTCCATGTCTCTGCAAAGCGGACAGAGCAAATCAAAGGCATTCTACCCTCTGAATATGTGGATATACGGCCAGTAAGAGACAGACGGAGGGAACAAACTCTTAATTATTACTTACTAGGTGCCATATATTGTTTCCATTGTCATTTCACTGAATCCCACTAATCAACAAACTTTGCCCACGGCCACATGCCAGACCAGATCTGGACATTAAACTATAGACAAAATTCTCTCTATTCTCATGGTATTTCATGTGAATGAGGTTGACAGTTAATAAAGTAATGATATATTAGGTCACACAGTTATAAATAGTATAGAGAAAACGAGATATGGGTAAGAGGAATGTCAGTGGCACTTTGCAAAAGGCCTTGTTATGAAAGAGCTCCATGGAATTTAAGCCAAGAGAGAGTAAGGTCAAAGAGAATAAGTACACGTGACGTTGAAGCTCTTGCTTTGAACCCTAATATCAAGGAAAAAGTATATCTGGGTGACTTTAAAGAAGGCACTTTTGAAGACAGCTTACCACTGGGCTTAGAGGACCTCTACTAAATTGTATAGGAGGGGTAACGGGAAAAGACCTCTTTATATACCTCCTCTTCGCCTCTCACCAGCGGCAGCTTTCCTCTGGATCCTTTCAGCAGAGGGCTGGAAAGGGTACTTACACAGAGCACGTGAAGAAGCACAGCTCCCTGCCTCCTGTCCTCGTTGGTAAAGATGTCATTGGGAAATTCATTCAGGGCTAAAAAAAGGAGAAAGAAAAACAGTTCAGTATGGATGACATTGCTCATGCCAGAGGTCTGGGACAGTGTTATCAGTTCTCTCTCTCTATTTCTTTTTCTCTCTCTCTTCCCTTCTCTCACCTTTTTTTGGGGGATATATGAAGCTCAAGGACACCTGAGCACTGAGGAATATACTCCTGGCTGTGCTCAAGGAACCATATGGGATGCTCGAGATTGAACCCAGGTTGGCTGTGTGCATGGCAAGTGCCTCCACTGTCTCCAGTATCCAGTCTCACTAGTTCTCTTTTTAATGAAGGTTTAATGACTACGGATGAGGAAAAGTTACATTGTTTTATGTTCATCAATCCTGCTTGGAAATGAGAGTTTCCCTCAGATAAGAACATCAGCACCAAGTCACATTAATGTTGGAAATACCTGAGATGCAAGCCCAGTAAATAATTTCATATTTTCCACTACTGTAGTGTACTGTACATCTTCCACTTATTATATCCATAATGCATATTTTTCAGGTCATCCTTTGTGACTTAAACATGTTCTTAAAGAAACATGTGAGCTACTATCACATAAATTTATTTGCTAATACTTTGGCAACTTCATTTCTAGGGTATCTAGTTCCTTTTGTATCCTTACCTATTCCAGGAACGGGGATGACAAATTTCCTAGCACTTTGTGTCCCTTCAACCTTTTATCACAAAAGCTGTCATTCCCATGTTATAGAGAAGGATCTGAAGGACAAGACGAGTTAGATAGCATACTTGAAGATTTACAGATGTCAGTCTTCAAAGTAGAACCACACCACCAGTAAATCCAGATCAGTGATCTGAAGAGACAGATCACCACTGTCACTTTCTCTCCACTTCCAATTTCCAAACGCTCTCTTCTTTCTTGTTACTTCGAGCAAGAAACAAGATATGCTTCGATGCTCATAATTCAGCCACTCCCTTCCCCACACCCCGGACCCCAAAGGAGACAAGTAGCTGCTAATTTTTCCCTCTGTATTTTTTTGTGTAACTGTCAAAGGGCTTTGTGGCACTTTCCAGTTCAAGGTTTAACCATGACCATCCTATTCTGAACCACCAGAGCCAAATTATTGTATTGATCACAAGAGCCATCACACTGGTTAACTAAAGTCAGAGGGCTACCCTAAACTACTACATGTTGGAGCATGATGGCTCCCAAGTATCAGTGAGATGGAGGATTGTGCTACAAGTTCTCTTACTGAAAGCTGTTAATTTCTGTCCCGCAGGCTTCTGACATGAGGAGTGCTGCAGCTTTGAGCAAAAAATAGGGCTCAGGGGGCTGGAGTGATAGAACAGTGGAGAGGACATTTGCCTTGCAGGGTTCTATCCCTGAGAACCATCAAGAGTAATTCCTGAGTGCAGAGCCAGGAGTCATCTCTGAGCATCGCTAGATGTGACCCAAATGCTGAAAGTACAAAAACATAGTGTTCAGGGTGGCAGGTGTGAGATGTTAGCTCTGTGGAGCAACAATTCCGCAGGTCTGCTGCTGCTACTCATCCTCGACAAAGTCAGCTTTTGTCCTTCTGACCTCTCTGACAAGGCTTTTTTTGAAACAAAATTTTGAATTTTATAAAGTAGTTCACAATATTTCATTACTTTTAATATTCAAACACCAATCTTACCACCATTACACCTGCCCACCACCATATTTTGGATGCTTCTATCCTGAACCCCAACCCCTGCCTCAAAGCAGAACTAAAATAATATAGTTTGTATTGTTTGTTATGAAAAAACACAGAAAATACTATAAAAAGTATTCTTAGAGGAAAGAGTGTGGAGATTGTTGTATTTCACCCAGGGGCCATTAAGCTCTTCTATGAGAGATCACTTACATGTTCTTAAAGGTTGAGCTATATATATATGTTTGTGTGTGTGTGTGTGTGTGTGTGTGTAGCTGTATATATATACACATATAAATATGTACGCATATATATCTGTAAAAATTATAAGTCCCTCTAAGATTCGTTGCCTCCTACTCTGAACCCATCAGATGTGATGCCGTACTCTTGGAGTATGCGTAGGGTGTATGGTTTGAAGTATTGCGCAGCCGCGAATGTGGCTGTATGGTCCAAGAATAGGTTCACTGGTGGGTGAGGCTCAGCCTGAGTGTGTGGAGAGTGGTCGTAAGCATGGCAGTAGCTGGCTTCTGAAGGTTTTTGGCTGCCAGAGCTGGGTCCCTTGGGGAGGGGTGGGGGTTGCTTCACCCAACCCCCTCCAGGGCACCCGAAGGGAAACTGCCTGGTGCGGGGTCCAGTGGCATGGTTATCACGAGCGTCATGTTATGCTCCCTTCTGGGAGAGGAGGACACATGATCTGGATGGTGGCCAATGATGACATTATCTGGCCAGAGGTGGCTTATGGCTGTGACTGCTGAGTTACAGGAGACAGGGGGGTATGGGCGGAGGATCTCCATTCCCCGTCCTGTTGAACCCAGATTTCCCAGACTGACAAGGGTTAATCAAGAACCACATCACTATGTTTTGATTCTAAGAATTTTAAAAAAAAATTTGAAACATCAACACCCTTTATTTGGTGCTCCTTTCTCTATATGAGCTCCCTTTTCCCTTAGCATGTGTGGTGGGCCTCCAAGCCATGGAGCAAACCTCCTAGTACTAATCTCGGCTATTCTTGGGTGTTAGTCTCCTATTTTGTTACTTTATGTTCCCCAGATGAATGCAATCTTTCT
>JAOXYA010035766.1:0-12791 GCA_028565675.1 Sorex palustris
TTTGGCATATTGAATACATCACAGGTAGCTTGCCAGGCTCTGCCGTGCGGGCGAGATACTCTCAGTAGCTTGCCAGGTTCTCTGAGAGGGGCGGAGGAATCGAACTTAGGTCGGCCATGTTGGCCACTTGCAAGGCAAACACCCTACCCGCTGTGCTATTGCTCCAGCCAGCCTATAGCTTTCAGTATACCTTTCAGTATTTTCGATACCTTTCAGTATCTGTATGTGAACCACAGTGTACCCAAAAAAGGAGGGAGGGAGGGAGAGGTGGGGGGAAAGAAACTGCCTGCTATAGAGGCAGACTGGGGGTTGGGGGGTTGATGGGAGGGAACCTGGGGACACCGTTGCTGGGAAATGTACCCTGGTGGAGGCACGGGTGTTGGAACGCTGTATGCCTGAAACCAAAGCATGAACAGCTCTGTAAGAATCTATCTCACAGTGTTTCAATAAAATAAAAATTAAAAATTAAAAAAAATTTAAAGAAAAAAGATTTTTTGAAGAAAAGGCAAAAATCAAACAAGAAATGCTTTACTTATGGGCCCTTAGGCGTCTCTCCTTTAATACCTTCCTGAGGTCAAACCCAAAAAATTGCTGTGGGTGGACGGGGGACGGCCAGGACTCGAGTCCTGCAGCCCTCAGCCCTCACTCTGCCTGGGCGCCCTGGGCGGGGATGTGTGTCGGAGCCCCCCATCAGCCAGCATGGTTTACACCCCACCCCCTCATTGCTGGCCTGCCTTTTTTTTTTTTTTGCTTTTGCTTTTTGGGTCACACCCAGCGATGCACAAGGGTTACTCCTGACTTTGCACTCAGGAATTACTCCTGGCGGTGCTCGGGGGACCATATGGGATGCTGGGAATCGAACCCGGGTCCACCGCGTGCACGGCAAACGCCCTACCTGCTGTGCTATCGCTCCAGCCCGGGAAACTTTTGTTTACATTTTGTTCTCATTCAAAGACCCAACATGATACCTGATAGACTATCTGATACTATGTAGATTCATAGTAAATGCTAATAACAGAAAGATGCTTTGTTCTTCAATGTAAGTAATATAAAGCACTGTAGCACTGTCCTCCCATTGTTCATCGATTTGCTCCAGCGGGCCCAGTAACGTCTTCATTGTGATACATGTTGCCATGCCGGTGAAATACTCTTGGTAGCTTGCTGGGCTCTCTGAGAGGGGCAGAGGAATTGAACCCAGGTCGGCCAGGCTGGCTGCGTGCAAGGCAAATGCCCTATCGTTGTGCTATCGTTCCAGCCCACCTCGCAATTTGTTTTTGTGTGTGTGTGTTAGACTGCTTTGATTTGTTTGCAGTAGACAGGCCAAACAGTATGCTGTTTATTTTCTTCTTTCTTTCCTTCCTCCTTTCTTTTGTCTCAGTGTCTTACAAATTATTTGCCGCATTGTTTGTTGTAAGCAGGGTGGGGGTGTGTGTGTATAGGGAGAGTTGCACAGGTAAAAATCACTACCACACGAGACTAGGGTCAGTCAGTAGGTCAGGGTGGTAGGAGGGAAACAAGGTTGGAAACAGGAAAGAAACAAGGAAGCATGGTTGGAAAAAGGTTGGGAAACACTGATTTAAGGAATTTGGTTCTTGACACGTGCTGTGGGCGTGACTGTAGCATTTTTGACATTGACTTTGGAACCTTTTGTGTACTAACCCATTTTCTTGGTCAGATTTGGGAAGTAGCATATGCTGCAAACTAGAATGTTTCCACGTGCTTTTCCTTATCCTTTAACATAAACTTACCATCTCAGCTTTCCCTCCGCTGGATACTGTCTGTGACATGCACCCAGTAGCAATGTTTAAATATAGACCCGCTGGGTCTAGTGAAGTCATGTCTGTAAAATGCTCTGGGCTCATCAGGGATGAAAGAGATGCTCTGTGAAGCTCGAGTCTGATTATTAACGAGATTTTCTTTCAATCCACTTCTCTACCTTGAGTTCGCTGTTTGTCGCTGCTCAGCTGCCAGGACGAACATCGGAACGTAACAGAACCATCTCCAGCCCCTCCTGGCATGCGGGGGTACCCTGTAGAGAAAGCTGACCTGGGTGGTTGTCCTCAGCCAGAAGCAGTGCTCTGAGGGAGCCCTCAGTGGCTCTCAGCTCTGCCTGCCTTCTGCGCGGCTCTGCCTTTTTAGGGCACCACATGGACCTTGCTCCTGGGGTTTGAAGGGAACTCTTTTTAGAGTATGATTGAGAAGCCATCACAGTCAAAGCTGTTTTTATGACAGCGAGCGATGGCCTTGTTTTATCATTTAAAATTTATTAGTAGCTGGGGGCCCAAAACAAATAAAAACTGTCCCTAATCATTGTTTGGCCGAAGTATGCCTTCGGTGCTTCTCCTGAGCACTGAAATTATAACCATATTTATCCAATTTCGGAAGCTTTTGAGATTTCACGTGTTAACTGATTTTTTTCCCCTATATTAAACTCTGTTTACAAAGTTGTTCATAATGCTGTTGTTTTCAGTGTTGTTGTGCCAGTCCCAACACCAGTGTGACCTTCCGGCCACCATTGCCCTCACCCACTCCCATTAGCCAGTCGCCTTGGTAGGCAGAAAATCATATATTCCATGTCTTGTGTTACAACAGTGGAATTATTGAAAAATAGTTCAGTAAAAGAAAATTTGTGAAAATTGTTATATCTCACAATAGTGTTATTAAAGTCACTGTCCGAGTACTTCCTGAGCTGTGTGTTGCTAGTTGAGCCTTCGGTGTTATTGTATTGAGCTTAGTGAGCTCAGTGCTATTTTCCCATCTAATCTGCTATGTTCCTGCTGGGCTGTCAGTATTGTACAATTTGGCATATGTGACAGGTTCTGTCGAGCCAGAATGATTCTTGACCCAGCATCTCTGGAGGAGGCCTCAGACTTCTCAGCCTGAAGACATGTGTACCTGGGAGTTTCCTTGGCTCTCATCTCTTCCAAGATTAGTAGTGAAGCTGGGCTGTTTACAGAATGTTTAGATCGCCAGGCTGTTAACCTTGGTTGTGGCTGCTAAGGCTTCTGGCCAGTACAGGGGTGGGGGTTTGGGAGAGTAGCCTGATTGCTCCCATTCCAAGAACGCCCCGGAGTTTTCCATCCAAAGATCACTGTTCAGTTGACTTGGTATCTCTTCTGAGATCTGTCCTGAAATTGTGGGTGCTGTTCTAAGGGCTTCTGCAGGCGGGGACTTGGCCTGCCCCCTCCCAGAGGAGGCCAGGGAGGTACCTGTGAGATTCATTGGTTTGGCGTGGATGCTCTTCTGAGATTATTCCTGAGGCTGTGAAAATGGTCATTTACATGGCATTTACTTGGTGAAGGATGTAGGATGTAGGTTGCTACTGAATTAAAAAAAAATGCTTTTTGTGTGCTTTTTATTTGGGGGCCATACCCTGTAGTGTTCAGGGTTTACTCCTGTCTCTGTTCTCAGGGATCACTTCTTGTGGAGCTCAGGAGACCACTAGGGTGTTGGGGACAGAAACTGGTTGGTGAGGCAAGTGCTCTGCCTGCTGTATTATCTTTCTAGTCCCCCCCCCCCCCCCAGTTTTTCTAGGACCAAGTGTTATAGGGGGCGTGGCCAGTGCCTGGGAGGCAGTCCAGAACAGTGCCAAGCTGACTGTGTTTGAAATTCTTTGAAAGGGCAGTCATTGTTGCTGATGTAGAACTTTTAAAATGACTACTTTTTTCAGAAATAGAAATGTTACTTTTAGTTATTTTTTTAATAGAAAAAGGAGAGGAGAGGAGAATGCCTGGACTTCCTTTGCTTCAGTTTTGTCCTCCTGTCAAACTTTATTTTTGGTTTTGTTTCTGGATAACACCAGGCAGTGCTCAGTGTGGTCAGAGTGACCCCTGACCACTGGCAGGCTTGTGCTGGGAATTCTTACTGGATCTGGCTGCATGCAAGACACGTGCTCTTGTGCTATCTCTCTAGCTTCTGTCACAACTTATTTTAAACAAAACATTTTATTTAGATTTACAGTACTCTTAAAATTGATGGTTTTGTGAATATAGTGAGACTGTACCATACCTGCTACCAGAGTGCCAGTATCCTTTCACCACTGCCTACAGGTCCCTTTTATCCTTCCCACCCACCCCCCAATCCCCTTGGCAAACTGAGGCCTATAGGGAGACTCGGAGTTTGCCCAGAACTTGTTCCCCAGTGAGGGAGAGAAACTTGCTGCAAAAAGGAACAGTTAGTTTGTGGGTTGGTCTGTTTGTCAGAACCAGTGGCACTGAGGCTGCATGAGTTTGCTTGGTGCTTGAAACCAAAGCGTTTCTGGTTCATTCGTTCTCCTTTTTTCTTGGCCGTGCTGTAACTTGCCATGCTTAGGTAGAGCAAACTTTGTGCTGGTCTTGGGGGTACCTTTAAGGGCTTCAACCCTTGTTCTTGGACAGACAGTTGTGTCTGAAGCTTGGCTTTATAGAGCATCTCTCTCTTTTCTCTCCTCTCTCTCTCTCTCTCTTTCTCTCAATGAAGTGAGATTTACTTTCTGAGAACTGGCTCATTCCAGAAACCAGCTGCTTTTAAATTGCTGCAGATATTTAAAGGGACAGTTCATTTGGGGACCAAATTCCCTCCCCTCAGAGCCTCATCCTAGGGTTCTAGTGCATGCTCTCTGTTGAGTGGTGGGTGGGGGTGGCCGTAGGGTAATGGCGGGCAAAGATTGCTGTGATTGGTTTTTAAGGTTTTTTTTTTAATTTTATAAAGTAGTTCACAATATTTGATAACATCTAATATTCAAACACCAATCCCACCACCATATTTCAGATGTTTCCATCCTGAGCCACAACCCCTGCCCCAGAGCAGAACTAAAATAATATATTTTGTATTGCTTGTTAAGAAAAACTGCTGAAAATGCTCCAGAAAAGTGTTCTTAGAGGAAAGAGTGTGAAGATTGTTGTATTTCACCCAGGGGCCATTAAGCCCTTCCATAAGAGATCACTAACATGTAGGTTGAGCCTCGTGTGCTTATAAATACATACACACACACACACACACACACATGTATATGTATCTCTGTAAAAAAATATTTCCCTCTAAGGTTGGTTGCCTCCAACTTTGAACCTCATCAGACCCCTCCGTGCCCCAAGGGACACAACCTCAGCAGCCGAAAACCTCCAGAGCTCAACCGCTGTCGTGCTCACGGCTGCTCTCCACACGCTCAGGCCAAGCCTCACCCACAAGTGAATCCCCAGAAAACCCGGGGATGCGGGACTTTGTGGTTTTTAAAGTTTTAATCTCACATTGGATCAAAGTCCTGTGGGGCTTAGTTCTGACTTCCCTCTTCTGACCCAATCCTCCCTGTTATGGTTGGTCTTGTGTGTGGACATGTGCCGTGTGTGGAGAGTGAACCAAACCCCAATACACATGCTAGACTTGTGGGCAGATGATCACACACAAAAAAGACTCACTGTAGTTTTTTGGCTTTAGTAGTGCTATCTTACATAGGGGATATCACTTTGCAAATGGCTGAAGACTGGATTGAACATGTTTGACCTCCATGGTGTGAGATAAAAATGCAATCAGAAGGGTTTGACAGCAGGAGGTGGGGGTTAAGGAGGGCTGGGTACTGAGGCACACATCATGCTGAGGACAGAATGATAGTTGGAGGTTGGCATTCCTCCAGCTTGACCTTTCCTGGATTTTGCACTGTAGCTGAGAAGAGGCTGATTTTCTTTATTCTTGTTAGAACGCCGTTTCAGCTCCAGTGGTATGTTGTTTTGCGTGTACTCCATTGATACTGTTCTGTGATGGAGCTTAAGAAGCAAGCCGACCTCTGTGGAAAGCAGTATCTCTGGGGATGAGGGGAGGAGGGGGGCGGTACTGTGAGGGAAACTAGGGATACTGGGGCTGGAAATGTACACTGGCGGAGGGATGGGTGTGGGAACACTGGATGACTGAAACCTAATCAATCATGAACACTTTTGTAAGGGACTGTCGTGATTCAATAAACAAAAAAGTCTCTCTGTTAGTATCTTGATTGTTGCCAAGGCATTTAAGGGCCTGTCAGAGTCTTAGATTTTGCCATGTATTATAAGTGTATTAAAGGTGGGGAACCATCTCCTTAAAATATATCCCCAGATCATTTCTATCTTTGACCCCCTAGCTGGTAACTCAGTGGCTAGTGTTCTCCTGAGATCCAGTTTTTGTCTCTGACGTTTTATCTTGAATGTGGCGTGGGATTCATGAGGGCAGCAGAGACTTCCGGCTCCCACATTGTGAGCAGTCTGCAGTGGAACTGACCTGCAAAGTTTGTGGTGTCTCCTGAGGAGATAGCAGGTACCATTGAAACCTCAGTTGTCCTCACCTCCTGGGGTTCCCTTGAGGGATTACGGTGCTTGGCCATGGCAAGAATGGGGAAGTAGATATCAACAGCTTTTTGTTTTATTGCTTGGAAGAGAGGAATTTTCAGATCTTTCCTCATACATTTATATAAAATATAGGAGAGTAAAATAATCGCCTTGAGGGAACGGAGGTGGCTGTCATTCATTTATAAATGTCGTGTGACTAGAAAGTTACCAAGTTAAGCCGTTGATTGAAGTATAGACATGTCTGTCAGTCTTCCCAGCCATGAACAGGATTCTTTAGCTAATCAGTTTTATTTGTTTATTTAAAATGTCTTTGGATATTTCTTGGGGCTGGAGCGATAGCACAGCTGTAGGGCGTTTGCCTTGCGCACAGCTGGCCTGGCTGAGCCGGGTTCGATTCCTCCGCCCCTCTTGGAGAGCCCGGCAAGCTACCGAGAGTATCTCGCCCACACGGCAAAGCCTGGCAAGCTCCCCGTGACGTATTCAATATGCCAAACACAGTAACAACGAGTCTCACGATGGAGATGTTACTGGGCCCGCTCGAGCAAATCAATGAACAACGGGAGCACCGTCCTACCGTGCCGTGGATATTTCTTATCCCTAGCCCTTAAAACTGCACCCACCTTAGCTGGCACTTGGTATTTGTTAAACTACTTTCCCTGCTAAATTCCAGTTTCTCTTGCCACATTTCTAGTCATGTTTCCCAGCATCTGATACCCATGTGCTAGCCCAGGCCTCTTGCACATTACCTGGTTGTCATTCCATTTGCAGATTTCTTTTGGGTAATCCCACCCTCATTGCCATCCTGTTGGGAGTGCTGAGCTGTGTCCCAAATCTGTTCTCTACCTGGCTATGGAAGCTCCTTTAACAGTCTGCCTGCTCAGCACCGTTTCTTACCCTCTTTCTGTCTTCTGTGTTTCCGTATCTGTACCTGCCCTGTACCCAAAGGGTCTCTTTTCTCTGCTTACCAAGTAATAACCATCTTTACCCTATAGCCTGGCCACATAGTTAAGGAAGTTTGTTTTTTTTCTGCGGCACTTATGCTACTTTTCCCCTTGGTTAGAGGATAGTCTTCTTGAAAGTACACATACTGTCTATACACTAACTCTTATGTTGGTTGCTTTGAGAGAAGTTAGCGAACAGGATTGATAAACTTAATCACTCTTGTAGTCATTGGCTTACAGAGGCAGAGAATGTCAGGCCTAAGGTACCTTATAGAAGGCCCATGTGGTCAGGCCATGATACACCGAGTCAGCTTCTCCTCAGTTGCCTGTGGCCTCTCTGCCTGTTATTTTATGGCCCGTGAATGATATTACAAATATGCAAATGACTTTGAAAGAAAAAATGTTCCCCACCCTTGGCTTAGAAGATAAGCAGATAACTGTAAGAAGCACCTTTAGAAAAAACAACCTTTGCCCTATTTTGCATTCTTTTTTTCTGCCTCATACTGAAGGTTCAAGATATAAGACTATGCATTTAGACAGTAAAATAATCCCACAGTATGTTTTTAAAGCTGGATTGTATGGAAACATAATGCTTCTGCTTTTTGGAGGGCGAGGTGGTCACAGTGGGCAACTCTGGAGGGTCTTGTGGGAGTGGCCTGCAGTGGGTGCCATGGAGCCTGGAGGTCTTTGGGCAAGAGACATTCTAGAACAATGTTTCATAACTTGGGATTTTTTTTTCCAACTGTTGCCCATTTCTCACCTTGTTCCCTTCCTATGGCCTCTCTGTCCTTGCCGTTGTCCCATTAGTTTCATGGTGTCGTCTCCCATTTTCACATGTGACTCCCCTGGAGTATTGGCCCCCGTTGAGAAATGCTGCCCTGGAGTACTGTGTCATCTCTTGCTTCCCCTTTTAGCTCCTGTTTCATCACCTCCTTCCCAAGTCTAGGCTACTTTCTGCCTCTTTAGTGATATCATTGTCACCTCATGCAGCCCCTAGTAAGGGGGAGGGTGTTGACTCTGCGTGGACTTTTACTTTATCAGGAGCTTCATGGAGTTGTTCTGGACCTGTTCGTGATTGATAAGGAGGGCCAGGTGCGATTCTGGGCGGCCATTTGCCTCTCCACTCAGGGAAGTGGGGCTGCGAGGCTGGGTCTGGAGACGGGTGGCTGCGCCGTCAGCCCGCAGTGTGGGAGGGACTCCCTGTCTTTCTCAGGGACTTTGGGCCCTGTACTGCGAGAGTGGCCTTGGGATTGTCCACCCATTCCTCTGCTTCTCAGTAGGGTCCAACAAGAAAGATGTTGTTTGTCTGTTCTTTCCTTGGTTTGTTCCTCATGTATCTTTTCAGTTCTTCAGGACAAAAGACTTGGGTAATTTAAGATCTTTCTTACACCTTCCTTCCTTCCATCCATCCTTCCATTCATTCCTTCCTCCTCCTTCCCTCCTTCCCTCCCTCCCTCCCTCATACCAGCGATGCACAGGGGTAACTCAGGAATTACCCATGGCAGTGTGCAGAGGACCATATGGGATGCTGAGACTCGAACCCGGGTTTGCTGCGTGCAAGGCAAATGCCCTACCTGCTGTGCTATTGCTCCAGTTCCTCTTTTTTTAAGATGGGAGTTATATCCATTTTATATTAAGATATAAAAAGGGTTTATCACAAAATGTTACTACTCAGTGCATTTTTGCCAACAATAAACAGTTCAGTGAAAGTATTAACATTCAAATGTGTTTAGAGTTATAAAATGTATAAACTTTGGATAATAAAGACTTTGTACTTATTTATCTGCTTGACTACAAAGGAGCATTAATTGTTGGTTAACTGGCAAATGTGAGACCCAAGCCTGAGAGGGAAACTCTGGCTCTGAACAAGAACATCTGAACAGCTTTGTCAATATCAAAAAACAAAATAAAAATATTTTTCACAATATAAAAGAAAACAAATCTTTATAAAATAGGTCAGAGAACGTTAGATAGTTTGACTTTATTTGTTATTATTATTAAAAGTTTCTTTCCCTTCCTCTGTTATTGCATGAATGTGGTCCTACACTCTGAGTGTGGTACCCGCACATTTGTACTCAGACACCTTGAATTGTGCTCTTCACATCCGTTCAGGCTGTGCTCACAGCGGGTCACTGTGGGGCTCCCACATTCCTGCCTGCAGTCCTTGCACGTCTTGTGTTTTAGCTGCAGTGCTCAACATGCCCAGATCTTTTGGGTCCCAGGAATCACAGGCAGCAGGGTGGCCAGGACTGCACTGGGAGTTGAGTTCAGGGCCTCACACCTGCAAGGAGGACTTCAGCCACTGAGCCATTCCCTCCAGATTGACCTTTTGAGGGGAGGGTTATTTTTGGCTTCTGTGGGGGTATAGAAGCCTGTCAGTTCCAGAAGAAGAGGAGGTTTTAGAGGAAAAATCTTCAGAAGGTCATAACTGCCCATAGTTCTACTTCTTTTCTTCCTGACTTCCTCTAGCCATTTATCACCTTGTAGGGAAGTGCATTTAAACTGTGTCTGGCTGTAAGATGTTTGCATGGGGGGACAAAAGACTCCTGAGAACTCTTAATCCTCCTAAGGGTGAGCTTTAGTTGGTGAATTACTCACCCAAGTAGAGCTTTGCTGAGCTGTGTATCAGTGGGGCTTTTCTGTTCGGGCTGGTGATTGTGTTCACCAGGTTTCACACTCCTGACTTTGCTACTGGCACAGACCTACTGTGCACCAGGTGACATTCTTGCTGTGCCTGGGGGTCCTAGACAGGAAAATGACAGCCACATGATCGTGGTTTTGCAGGGCAGGTGCTTCAGCTGCTGAGCCATTCCTAGGCCCCCAGTGAGAAGTCTATTTTTTCGGGGCGGGGTTTTTTCCATGGGTTCCTCAGGACATACTGGACTCCACTGGCGAGTCTCAGCCAACTGAGGCAGTGGTTCAATGCAAAACCCTGTGGTGTGGCGCTGGGACACCTGCGACACTCTGGTGGTACTGGGACTCCAGTGTGTGCCCAGATAATGCTCGGGGACCATGTTGTACTAGGAATCAAACCCAGATCTGGTGAGTGCTGGCATGCGCTCTAACCACTATATTTATCTCCCAGCCCCAGAAAGGTTTTTTTTTTTTTTTTCTTCCCAAAATGAGTGTGTCTAACTTCTGGAGAGCAAGAGTGCCTGTCATAAATACATCCTACTTATGAGCCCATACTCTCCTACCTTGCCTCCTGTGTACATGGAGAAGTACTGTAGTGATCCTTTCTCCAGCTGGACTAATATTGGAGCTTTCCTTTCCTAAATCAAAGGCTTCCAAGCTTATTTGACCCTCTACTCTTATTTCAGGGGGAAAAAATTTACTCATTGTGCTCTGGAAATCCACCCTATTTAAGTGGAAAAACAGGAAGTGTCCTCTAGTCCTAAAGATTAAAACACGTCAACTTCCTAAAGGCTAATGCAGAAGTACCTTAGGCTAAGTACCTAAAGCTAATACTCAAGGCTATTACCAGCCCCCTGGATTGGTTCAGTCCCCACACTTATATAGGGGAGAATCAGCTACTTGACAAGATGCTGAGTTAAATCCAGTTGCAGGAGTCACCTAGAGAGGAAGCCTGGTAGGCAAGTGTTTTTCTTCCTTGATTTTAGAGTCCGTTTCTGGTCAGCAGCAGTGCAGTGCAGGCCAGAGCATTCTAGTAACACTGCTGATGCCTCTGGGTTCTCCTGCCATCTCTGAGCTCAGTTTTATATAGAAGTTGTGATCTTTTTAGTAAAATTGCGCAGGATCTCTCCCAAAGACACATCGGCCCAGGCGGGGGATTTAGTACTCAGGCCTGGGGCCACCATGGCTATACCCAACAATGTTCAGGGAGGCAGTGCTTGAACTCAGGGCCTTACCCATACCAAGCATGTGCCCACCCCTTTGAGCCATATTCCAGGTCCCCAGACAGTTGTGAGTAAAGGTAAAGGTAAAGGTAAAGGCCCTCCCGTTGATCGTCGATTTGCTCGAGCGGGCCCAGTAACGTCTGCATTGGAGACTTTGTTGTTACGTGATCTTGATGTGTGACTCTTAATTTCATTGTTTAGTCCCTTGCAAGACCTTGGAGATGTGGCACCAGGTGAACATTCTAATCATGGTGGACTTAGCGTATGTGATGTAAGTGTGAAACACTTAATCCTTCCCCAGGAGATCCGTTTCCTAAGACATCAGACGTTGCAGAGCACACATGCTCTTTGGTCATTTTCTTCCTTTTTTAAAATGTACAGATTTATAAAAAATTATTTAATCATCCAGGATTTTGGTTTATAGTTGAAAATCTGAAATCTGAAGTAACTGTGGACTTAGGACCTTTATGAAACTTGTAGCTCAGCAAGTCAGAGATCTCTCAGCTCTTTGTAGCCAAGTCCTGAGTGAGTCTGATGTCACCTTTGGCTTTTTCAGGCATCTAGTTTGCTTCTTAGCCCTGTGAATTGTAAATGAAGTTGTCACTGACAGATGGAGAGGCATAACAAACCTGTCAAGTGAAAGGTGGGGTTCTTCTAGAAAATATTTGCTTCACACTTAGGAAACAGTTAATTCAGCTCGGGAAAGGTAGAATAAGGAAGAATGCGTGTTTAGGAAGTAGTTCAGTGACTCAAAGACATATTTTTGGTACTAAGAAAGGTAACTAAAGAAAGAATGATAGAGAAGGTATTTAGAAAATTATAATAAAGAATTTGACAGCTATTTGACTGTGACAACAATAAAAATTTTATCGTTTAAAAAGAAGTTAGTCTAAGATGGGGGGGGTAATAGTGTGAATTAGTGGTGCTTAGATGTTGTTTGGAGATACGACCACTTGGTGCTCTATGGTTCCATGGCTCTTAGATTTTGATCAGTTTGCAGCTGGGAGCCTTTCTACATGTCTTGCCTTCTTGCTGCTTCATCCACACTGGACAGGCCTAGCATGAGTGTTGAGCTGTCACTTGGTTCCTCAGTGTGTGGATAATCTTATCTTTCTTTTCCTTAAGCATGGCTGAAGTAAGGAGAGAAGGGTCCAAGGGGAGTGGACTTCATCTGAACAAAAGGATGGAGGCTATTGGGTGGGGTACAGGTTAGGTTGGGTTTAGGATGGACTAGGGTTGCAGCTGCCATGCCCAGTCTGATCCTTGGGTTTTTTACAGTGTCTGTTTTCCATTTCAATTCCAAATCAGGGATTTTGATGAGTGGGGCAGGGGGAAGGAAGGGTATAGTGTAAACCTACCATTTATTGAGGGCTTCCTGCAAGCTAAGCATTTTAAGTGGGCACATGCTTTGTTAATTAATTCTTGCAAGAATATCATGATTGTGGGTAATGAATACCAGGGAGATTGAATGATTTTATCACGTACCTGATAGTAGCAAAACCAGTATTTGAATCTAGATCTTTTGACTCAAAAGCTGTGTTCTTTTTTTTTTTTTTATTGGCTAATACTGTACACTTTTATTTTTAAGTGAAACACCATGAGGTACAATTGTAGACTTACAAGCTTTTGTGCTTGGGTTTCAGTTATACAAAGATTGAGTACCCATCCCTCCACCAGTGCCCATTCTCCACCACCAATGA